>RJWH01003121.1:0-176150 GCA_004363575.1 Solenodon paradoxus
TAGATAAAAAAACTAAGGCACAGAGAGGTTAAATAACTTGTTCAAGGTCACACAACCAGTAAGTAGCTGGGATTTGAATTTAGGTAATCTTTCTCCAGAACCTTATTGTTGTGTTTACCTATCTCAATGCCCCCTCTCCTGCTACTCCCATACTGCCCTTCCTTTAATACCTAGGACATTCATAGTCACATGGAAATTTTAATAAAAATATTCCCATATTTGAGTCCCTAAAGACTGACTCAGTATTTCTGGAACATGGCATAGAAATCTGCATTCTTGACAAGCTTCCTTGTGATTTGATGCACTGATAAGAGACCACCTTTTGAAAAACATCTTGGATCAACATAATTGTCTGCCCATCTGAACTGAAACTTACTTGCAGATGAACATTTCTTTTAATCTAACAGATATTTGTTGCTCCTATATGGAGTCTCAAGCTAAATTTGAGAAATACTAGCAATTATCTTATACTCCTAAACCTCCTCTATCTCTTCATGCCCTAGAACAGCTGCACATTGGGAAGAAGAGGAATCTAAGGCTGTAATATAAGTAAAAAGTAGGGAATGGCTTGTTATTCTTGCTCTGGGGTCCTTCTTCAACCTCAAGGGGGAGAAAAAAGGGTTAAGTTGAGGACATTCTGAAGTAATTTTCACTGTTCAAGAGTGAGTTGAAATACAAGCTTTCTAAAAAGCACAGGCATTTTTTCCCCTTTGTTTTTCCCAAAGTAGTATTTGTTAAGTATTTGCTATGTGCTAGGCAAATTTCTAAGTACTTCCTCTATATTATCTATAATTAATCCTTTAATACTCATAAAATCATGGGAGTAAGTACAATTATTCTTCCTTTTTCAATGAGAGGAACAGGCATAAAAGGTTTAATAAGCTTTTCCAAGGTACATTCATATTTAAAATCAACCAGAACTGGCCATTGAACTCACTCAGTTCAGATCTAAAGCATAGGCTCTTATGCTATACAACAAGTCCTCCCTAGTCAACCTTGTTCAAAAACAAATATAAACAAGAATATTATTTAATCCCGGAGGGGGGTTAAGTCATTTCTTGATGGAATTGTTCATTTGAGGAAAATTTCCACAGATAAATCCACATCTGCTTGTTTCCAGGACCTGTGGTTGTATCTGCCATACCCCAGGAGGGGGTTCTTTGTTAACATTTGAAAACCACAAATCTAGGTTTCTTACCCATTTGGTAGAAGAACAAACTGAAGTTCAGAGAGAGGAATTATCATACTCAAAGTTACAAAGCTAATTATTGGTAGAGTTGGGATTGGAACTCCAGAGTTGGCTTTTGGATTCTCAGTTATTACCCTTCTTAATATACTGCATTGCTTCCTCCATGTTAAAATCTCACTTTTCATCTTTGGAATCCCTTAGCTTCTTGAATGACAGGGCAAAAAATGACTAAGAAATCCACAGGGACTACAGTTTGCAGAGGTTGCACTGGGTTTTCGATTTTCTAAACTTCTTTAGAATAACCAAACAAATTAACTTGGACACAGATTCCAAGGCATAAATAGCAGAATGCTTTGAATTTTGTGAATAAAAATAAAGATTATATACATTTGCTATGAAGATCCCAAAATCATATGATATGGTGAATAGAAAAAAGAAGAATCTGATACAGGCAGAGAGGACAACCTCATGTTATTAAAGTATGTGGAGAAATGTCTCAGATCATTTCCCAAATACTCAGTGAGTTTCCAGGCCAAGGCATCATGCTAGGTGCTGGAAACAGTTGAAATTGCAGTCTATATTAGTCTTCTATCACTGTCCTAACATATGACCACACATTTAATAGCTTAAATTGACACAAATTATTGTTTGTAATTTTGTGGGTCAGAAGTGTGATATATACATTACTTGATTAAAGTCAAGATGTTGGCAAGGATTTCTTCTTCTTTTGGATGTTTAAGGGAGAATCCATTTCCTTGAATTTTCAGCTTCTAGAAAATGTCTGCATACATTTGCTCATGGTACCCTTTCTCTATGTTCAAAGTCAGTAGTAGGGAGCCAAGTACTCCTTACACAGAATCTTCTTGAAATTGTCTGCATATATTTATTCATGCTAACTTTCCTGTTTTCAAAGCCAACAACAGGGATGCAAGTGCTCCTTACACTCTTAACATAGAATCTCTGTTTCGCTACATCTGGGAAAGGTTCTCTGCTTTTAAGCACCTATATGGTTACTTTAGATAAACCTATGTGACCCAGGATAACTTCTCCATATCAGAGTCCTTAACTTAATCATATGTTCAAAATTTATTGACATATAAAGTAACATATTCATATGTACCTGGTTTGGGACATGGTTATCTTTTGGGAAACATTGTTTTGACTACCACACAATCTTTTAGGGGTTTATACTCCAGCATAGAAGTCAGGCCTGCACATATGTAATTTTACCTAATATGCTATGATCCAAGATGATATATTGATACCTATAAAAGGGCATTAAAGAATAGGCTAAATTTTAACTGGTTGTCACATATCAGGAGAAGGGGTTCAAAAGATTATGTGATGGGGAAGAAGAAAGGGGGCTGGACCTAAATCGTGAAAGTGTGCCAAAAATACTTTGAATGTTTCTAAGAGGAATAGAGACGTAGTTAAATCCAGATTGCTATAGGAAAAATTTGGAAATAGTAAAAAATCTAGATAGGATATAAGTTGGAAGACATATCAATGGTCCAAGTAAAATTGATGAAGAATGCAACAAAGTGAAACAGAATGGTGAGATGCGTAAGTTTTTTGAATGAGGGAAGCTGTAAAAGAAATAAGAATTGAAAAAGCACAGGTTTCTAGACAAGTTTAAGTATGATTATGTTACTAGTTCAGATGGGGAAGTAAAAATAGGAATCAGTTTTGTAGAAATATAACGACATTGGTTTGGGCTATAATGTTTTGCAGGTGCCCATTGGTCTGTTCTCAGAAATTGAGACTTTCACTTCATCCTTATTTTCCATGATTGAATAATAGGCAAACCAGAAATATTTTTTTCAAGTCATCCAAGAAGACAAAATTCATGCTGTATTTGATTTGTGTAAGCCTTGCAAATTACTACTTGCCTAGTATGATTCATCATTTCTATTTAGACAACCGCTGAATAGTTAAGAAAGCATGCCTATTAGAATGATGTCCAATATATAAACAAAAATCACTTAGTATCCTTTTTATAATGAAATAAGATATAAATGACTATATCAATAATCATAATTTACATTTAATAGCACTTTACCATATGCTTATCTATCCATCCATCATAGTATTCTTGTTTCTTTTTTATAAAAATATATAATACTTGATATGTACAATCAATAAGTCAGATATTATTTTTACTGCTATTTTACTAAAGAAAACTGTGATTCAGAGAGGTAAAGTGACTTTTATGCCTTCAGATCCAGGACTATAATGCAATTCTCACTCCACTTCCCACTTAACTACTGTGTCTCAGTTTCCTTATCTGTAATATATGACTAAAAATAGAGTCTACTTCATAAAACTGTTTGATGATTGCATAAAGTAATGCATGTTAACTGCATGTCAACACAGGGCCCATCATACAGAAAGTAATTAATACAAAATATTTATCATAATTACATCATCATCACTATCACCACCATTATCATTATTATTACAACAAACTATACAGAAAATATTTTCATATTTCGGTGGACTAGTTTCAGAGTTCATCGAACTTTGGCTTGTGGGTCAAATCTGGCCGATGTCTTGGTTTTGCAAATAAAGTTTAATTGGAACATAAAGATGCCTTTTTGTTTATATATTGTACTATGACTGCTTTGTGTTATAATGGTCAATTTAAATATTTTAAAAATAGACCGTAAGGCCCTCAAAATTTAAACTTTATCTGTTATTTATCTTTTTTACTGGGAACATTTATCAGTCCCTGGATGCAAAGTCAATTAAACAAGTGCAGCTTTGTGATTTTTTTGATCTGAAGATAAAGTTATTTTGTGTATATTTATGTAAATAGGGTGGGGTGGGTAGAGATGGAATAGGAAGGGTGGGTTAGAAAGTGGTTGACTCTCTTCTGATGCCTCCAGAATAGGCAGTGAGTTCTAGGAGATAACCAAAAGATTTTAATATGTTTAAGAAAAATTGAGTAGAAAGAATTTAGGAAATACTTCAGTAAAACAAAGAAGCAATCACTAAAGCAGTAGCTACTCTGAATAAAAGAGAAACTATAGTTTATGAGTTAGAACTACAGGTCTAGAGGAGAGGCCACTTTAGAAAATGACATAGAGAGAGTGTTAGGTCAAAATTTGTTGAAGGGCAATGGGACTGAGCGAAGGAAATGAAGGGCCAGAAGGCTAATGAAATTATAATGATAGGAGTGGGGCTAGAACCCAGCCAAAAATGTTCTAGCATTCCCAAGAACTGTGATTCAGACAGCAGAGCTTGCTAAATAGCTGAAAGAGGTGAAACACAAATAAAGCAGTGTCTAATCTGTATATTATTATAAAGAACTGAAATTAAAACAATGAAACAAAATAGTGAATCTACCATATTATACATTTATCATGTGTCAGGTACTGTCATAGGCATTTCTTAATATTTTTAAATTTATTTTTTTGCAATAATTATTCTATACATTAAAATAATTTTCTATGTATAGATTCCCCATATCTTAGAGAAATTTCAACACATCATGCCCTCCACCAAATCACCAAGTGTTCTTCCCCATTGTCCAATGGACTCCATCACTAATTGCTCCCTACCCTCCCCATTCCCTTTTGGTAACCTAAGTTCTGTTGCAAATGTTTCACGGTTGGTTATGTTTCCTCTGCTCCTTTGTCTATTCACATTGTATCGATGAGTGAGGTCATTTGGTATCTATCTTTCTTCTTTTGACTTGCTTCACTTAACAGAATCCTCTCTAGTTCCATCCATGTTGATGAAAATGACAGGGTTTCATCTCTTCTAAGGGCTGTGAAATATTCCATTGTATATATGTATCACATCTTCTTTATCCACTCATCTGATGTTGGACACCTAGGCAATTTTCAGTTCTTAGCTTTTGCAAATAGGGCTACAATAAACAGGGTGATGCATAAATCTCTGTGGATGGGTGTTTTTGCATCCCTTGGATAGATGCCCAGAAGTGGAATGAAGGGATCATATGGGATTTCCATCTTCAATTTTTTGAGGAATCTCTGAACTATTCTCTATAGGGGTTGTATCAGTTTGCACTGCCACCAACAGTGCAAAAGTGTTCCCTTTTTTTCACATCCTCCCCAGCATTTGTTGTTTCCAGACTTTTAGATAATAGTCACTCTTTCGGGTGTATGGTGATATCTCATTGTTGTTTTAATTTGAATTTCCCTGATAGTCAGCTAGTAGGAACATAATTTCATGTGCCTGGTTGCCATGTGTATATCCTCTTTAGAAAAATTCCTCCTCCCATTTTTTGATTGGATTGCCTGCTCTTCTGTTGTTGAGTTTTATGAGTTCTTTGCATATTTTAGATATTAAGCCTTGGTCAGAAATAGCGAATGCAAATATCTTTTCCCAGTTAGTAGGTTTCCTTTTGGCCTCAGTGATGTTTTCTTTTGTTGTGAAGAAGCTCCTTAGTTTGGTATACTAGTCCCAGATGTTTTTTTTTTTTTCTTTTTGTTTCCCTTGATGGTGAAGTTGAGTCTCCAAAGGCTTCTCTATGACTGATATCATGGAAAGTCTTTCCCAATTTGTCTTCTAAGAGCTTTATAGTTTCCAGTCTTATATCCAAGTTTCTAATCCATTTTGAGTAATTGTTGTGAATGGTGTTAGGGAGTGGTCTATCTTCATTCTTTTGCATGTGCCTGTCCAGTTATGCATGTGGCTGTCCAGTTATTCCAACACCTTTTTTGGAAAGGAATTTCTTTCTCCATTGTATGCTTTTACATCCTTAGTCATAGATTAACTGAATATATGTAAGTGGGTCAGTTTCTGGTGATTCACTTCTATTCCACGTATCTGTGCCTTTGTTGTTATTCCAGTACTATACCATTTTGATCACTACCGTTCGTAAAGAGTTCAATGTCTGGGAGTGTAATCCCTCCAGCTGCATTCTTTTTTCTAATTATTACTTTAGCTTTTTGGGGTCATTTGTTGTTCCATACAAATTTTAAGATTTTTTGTTCTATTGCCTTGAAATAAGTCCATGGGATTTTAACGGGGATTGAATTGAACATATATATTGCTTCGGAGGAGATGATCATTTTCATGCTATGGATTCTTCCCAGCAAAGAGCAGATGTCTTTTCATTTCTTTGTGTCCTCCTCTATTTCTTTTAAAAATGACTTGCAGTTTTTGCTGTATAGATCTTGTATATGCTCAGATATTTCATTTGTTCAACTTCTTTTTTAAATGGTGTAATTTTTGTTTTCTTTTAGTGTGTTGTTTGCATATAAAAATGCAGCACATTTTTGTGCATTGATTTTGTACCCTGCCACTTTACTGCATTCGTTGATGAGTTCTAGAAGTTTTTTGATAGAGTTTTTTGGGTTTTTCAATATATGTATATATGTATATATATATATATATATATTGTTTGCAAATGACATGGTTATATAGTTTCTATTTTATATATATATATATATATATATATAAAACCATGTCATTTGCAAACAATGAGAATTTTATATCCTCCTTTCCAATTTGGATTCCTTTCATTTCCTTTTCTTGCCTAATTGCTCTGGCTGAGACCTCGAGTACAATATTGAATAGCAGTGGTGACAGTGAACAGCCTTGCCTTGCTCCTGAACTAAGAGGAAATGCTTTAAATTTTTCGCCATTGACTGATTTTTGCTGTGGTTTTTCACATATGTTCTTTATTATATTGAGGTATGAACCTTCTATTCCCACTTTATGTAGTGCTTTTATCATAAATGGGTTCAGTCTTGTCAAAAGATTTCTCTGCATCTGCTCATATGATCATGTAGTTTTTCTCTTTGCACTTGTTGATATAGCATATGACATTAATAGATTTACATATTTTGAACTATCCTTGCATTCCTGGGATGAATCCCACTTGGTCATGGTAGATGATCTTTTTGATGCATTGTTGAATTCAGTTTGCTAATATTTTGGTCAGAATATTTGCATCTATGTTAATTAGAGATATTGATCTGTAATTTTCTTTCTTGGTGACATCTCTGGCAGCTTTTGGTATCAGTGTAATGGTAGCCTCATAAAAATAATTTGGGAGAGTTTCCTGTTCTTCAATATTTTGGAAAAAGTTTGAAAGAGTAGGTGTTAATTCTTCTCTGAAGATTGTTAGAACTCACTGGAGACGTCATATGGTCTTGGGCTTTTATTTTTGGGGAGGCCTTTGATTGCTTCTTCAATTTCTTTGCTTATGATTTTTCTGTTCAAATTTTCTAATTCTTCCAGGTACAGTCTTGGTAGACTATACTTTTCTAGAAATCTGTCGATGTCCTCAAGGTTTCCATTTTGTTGGCATAGATCTGTTCAAAGTACTACTGTAAGATGTTTGAATTTCTGTGGTATCTGTTGTAACTTTGCCCCTTTCATTATGATTCTAGTTATGAGTTTCTCTCTTTTTATTCTTTGTGCATCTAGTCAATGGCTTGCCAATTTCATTTATTTTTTCAAAGAATCAACTTTTGATGTCATTGATCTTCTGTATTGTCTTTTTGTTTTCTATTTTGCTTATTTCTGCTAGAATTTTGAATATGTCCTGCTGATTTTGGCTTTAGTTGTTATTCTTTCTCTAGTTATTTTAAATGTAGTGTTTGGTTGTTTACATGCGATTTTTCTTGTTTCTTGAGATGGGCCTGGATTGTGATGAACTTTCCTCTTAGTACTGCCTTTGTTGCATCCTATAGATTCTGATAGCTTGTGTCCTTATTCCCATTTGCCACTAAGTATTTTTAACTTCCTGTTTGATGTCCTCTTTAACCCAAGAGTCTTTCAGGAATATATCTCTGAGTTTCCAATTGGTGTGGTGTCGTCCAGCTTTCTTTTTGTGGTTGTTTTCTACTTTAAGACCATTGTTGTCACAAAAGATGCTTGGTATGACTTCAATCTTTCTAAATTTGTTGAGATGTTTCGTGTCCCAGCATATGATCTATCTTGGAATGTTCCATGAGAGCTTGAGAAGAATGTGAAATCTGTAGTCATTGGGTGAAATGATCGGTATATGTCTATTAGACATAACTATTCCAGATGGTCTTTTAAAGTGGTTGTTTCCCTGTAATATTCTGCCTGGTTTATCTGTCCATTGTTATAAGTGGGATGTTGACATCTCCCACTATTATTGTGTTGCTGTCAGTGTCTCTCTTCGGGTCTAATAATGCTTGATATATTCTGATGCTTCTTCATTTGGTGCATATATGCTAACATGTGTTAAGTCTTCTTGCTGGATTGAGCCTTTAATCATTATACAGCGTCCATCTATGTCTTTTGTTATGCTTTTTAGATGGAAATCTGTTTTATCTGATATGAATATAGCTGTTCCTACTATTTTGCGGTTGCCATTCGACTGTAGGATTATCTACCAGCCATTGACTTTGAACTTCTGTTTATTGTTTGGGAGAAGGTGGTTTCCTGAATGCAGCAGAAGGTTGGGTTGTGCTTTTTAATCCATTCAGCCACTGTGTGTCATTTGACTGGTGACCTCAGTCCATTAACATTTAGTGTTATTATTGATGTACAGCTGCTTAGTGTCATTTTATAATTTGTCTTTTGTATATTGCTCCAAATGATCACTTTGTTCTTTTTCTCTTTTTAGGTTGGATGAGCGCAGTTTTGTTTTGATTGATTTCCCCTTCTGTTTCCCTTTTTGCTTTTACTCTGGGATGTATTAATGAGGTTACCCTGAAGCTAGCATTCACAGTACTATGTTTACTACCTAATTTTATTTGAAGGCATACTAGTCTTCCACGCATTTTAACTATACACATTTTTGTTCTCTTCCTCCTCACTTTTAATATTTGCTGTCATACTGTTTTTCTGAGTGATTTCTGTATGCTTTATAAGGCATCCTCTAATAATTTTTACAAAACTGGTTTTGTAGTGATTAACTCCTTTACTTTCTTCTTCTCAGAAAGCTTTTTATCATTCCTTCAGTTCTGAATGATAATCTTGCCGGATATAGTATCTTAGGTTGAAAATCCTTTTCTTTCAGCTCTTTGAATGTATTATATCATTCCCTTCTGACCTGTAGAGTTCTGTTTGAGAAGTCTGCTGACAATCTTATGGTGGCTCTTCTGTATGTGAAATGTTTTTCTCTGACTGCTTTTAATAGTCTTTCTTTATCTTACATTTTTGACATTTTTATGATGATGTGTCTAAGTATATTGCTGTTTGAGTTTCTTTTATTAGGAACTCTTTGAGTTTCCTGTATCTGGAAGCTGTTTTCATTCTTCAGATTGGGATATTCTCATCTATTCTTTCTTTAAATATGGTTTCTGCCCCCATTTCTCTCTCTTCCTCTGGCACTCCTATGATGTGAATGTTTTTCATTTTGATGTCATCCCAGAGGTCTTGAATGTCTTCAATTCGTTGATTTTTTACCTCTTTGCTGGTTTGCTTCATTGAGTTCCTCTGTCCTATCTGCCAGATCACTGATTCTATTGGAAGCTTCACCCATCCTATTTTTGCTTCCCTCTATTGAGTTCTTTAATTCATCCATCAAATCTCTTACCTGTTTGATGCCTTCTTTTAATTCTTCTGTTTGCTTCCTGGCATTCTCATTTACTGTCTCTCTTGTTTTCTGGATTCCCATGAATATGTTAATCACTGTTACCCTAAATTCCTCTTCAGGTAATTTACATATGTCTGCTATATTCAGATTTTCCTCTGAGTTTTTCATTGGCTCCATCTTCTAACATATATTTCTCTGTCTTTGCTCTATTCAGCATTCTGTTTATGTTTCTGAGGGTTGGTTTCCTCTGGCATTATATAGGTTTGACTTGCCCAGGACTGGCAGTCTTCATTTTCACCTCTACCCACAAATTGGTGCTAAAGGATAGTATTGAGGTTTGGGACTGCCTTCTCATTGTCATCCAGGGTGTCGGATTCATGGTGGGTGGATATGTGATGGGTCAAATTTCCCCTCGGGTGCACTGCAGGCTCTGGCATGAAATGGTTGTGGGAGGGGTTTGATTTGGCTGATTTCTGGTTATGGCTGTGCCCAGTATAATTTCACCATGCAGGCTCCAGCTCAGTTCCCAGTGCACTGGCTCTCCTTTCACCCCCTCCAACGTTGGCCTTCCCTGGCTCCACATCGCAACCCCTCTGGGTCCATCTCTCACTGCCTCTCCATCTGTTCCAGAAATCCCTAGCCTCCTCTCCATCGCATGTCCAGAGACTCCCAAGATCCATTCCAAATCCAAATCAGCTTCTTAGTTGAGAACCCATGCTGGGTGCCCTCTGTTCTGTCTCTAACTGAAGTGGCAGTCATTTCTTGATATTTGTCTCAGGAAAACAATTGATATTTTTCGGTGTTTGTGGGGAGGGGCCCCAAAGTGCATCCTATGGAGTCGCCATGTGGAAGTTGATCTTTTGTCATAGGCATTTTTATAAGAGTGCTCAGAACATATATTCTTGATGTTTTCTCACTGACATGCAGATTTTACCTCTTAAATTAATTGACTTGGTCTAATTGTCATAGAAAAATATGCATCAAGAGAAACAAAATAATAAATATGAGGAAGTCTTGGTGCTCTGTGGTGACAGTTGGATTCAAGCAGCAGTAAATGTAGGCAACGTTCAGTTTAGGAGTGCCAGTACAAACTCTAAAATCACTTTTGCTTTCTATGATACTATAGGAATTGTTGGGGAGAACAAACCAACTCAATTCCTTCATATATTGATGAGCATTCTGGAGCTAAACACTACCTGGTTAAAGACAGCAATCTTACCTCATTTCTTCCCTCTTCTATACCTAAATCCAGAGACTAAGAACAGAAGTGAGCGGCTTGGCTCTATTTTCTATCAATCTTCCACCGAAACCCCAAAGGATATCACCTTCCTTTCAAATCCTTTCCCAACAATCTATTATCAAGGAAATTTCCATAGCCTGTTAAAACAGGAGGGAAATGCTACCTCCAATTTGAATTCAATGGTTCAAATGAGTGTTTTAACTCAATTAACCTGAGCTTTCATAGCCATCATCTTTAGGCAATTTCATCACTGTATTAATGGCAGGGAGCATACTTACACAAACTTCATGGTATAGCCTACTCCTCTAAGCTATATGGCATACCTTATTGCTCTTAGGGTACAACATGTACAACATATTACTATACCTAATGCAGTAGGCAAATTTATCTGTCATTATATTTGTGCATAAAAGCATGTATAGAGTCAGAAAACAGGCAATATATTTATAGTATAAGATATTTTTTAAAGCATACACCTGTGTAAGAGATTCACCTACAATGGAAATGGAAATACTAGACATTTCTCTGGTGAGTCAGTGAGAGAATGTGAAGGTCTAGGGCACTACTGTACATCTTTTTTGGTGCTCTTCTTGGGAGAATTTCACTACCTTATCTTCTAGCTTACTGATTCATTTGGAGGTTTCTTCTGGTCTACTCTTGAACTCATCCATTGTATTCTTTAGTATGACTATTATGATCTTTAATTTTAAACATTTTGATTGGAATTGCTTAATACTTTCTCTGTCTTTATTATAGTTCTCTTTTTATTGCTATGCTTTTCTACCGACCTTAATGAGTATTATTTAAACTCAATTTAAAATCTTTAGGTAGTTTAATTAATTCTGTTGCATTAAGATATGTACCTGAGATTTTGTTTTGATCCATAACTTGAGGTATCTTTTTCTGTCTCTTCATTCTGTTTGATCCAATGTGTTAATTTCAATGGGCTAGGCTAAATGAATTTCCTTTTTTGTCCGGATGTAATATTCTTGTGTTATTGAATCAGGTTACAGAGCAACCTGTAGTATTGACTCAGAATACTTGACTTTCTATTGTTGTGTTATATCTGCACCACTTAGATGACTGGAGTCTTAGAGTAAAGCCTGAGTTCAGCCTTCAGTGTTGGAGTTGGAGCAGAGAATAAAAGTTTCTCCCAGAGTCACAGCTATGAATAACAAGGTGTAAAGAGAAAGACCCAGGAGTTGTGTGTCAAAGTCACAAGTAAGTCGATGTCCTAGCAGAGGTCACTGGCAAAAGAATGTTGGGTATCTCTAGGGATCCTAAGTACCTGTCATGAGTAAAAAAAACTTCCCCTATGAAAGACTCTCAATCTTCTTGCTGAGAAGCAGCCCAAGCAGGACAAGAGGATATATAGTACAAGACCTGGTGCCTTGGAATGGAAATTTTAGCAATTGTAAGGCAGATATGCGAAGCTGTTTAGTGTAGCCTCAGGCAGGAAATACACTGATGTTTCTCTAAAGCTTCACTAATGATTCTCTCAGAGAACTGTGGCAATACCTTTGCAGGAAACCACTCACATATCTATAGTGGGGGTTGCTGACCCTGTCAACTGTCCACACACGAGGTGTGAAATTGTTATCCAGGAGCTTGCAGAACCATCACTGCAAGAAAAAAAATCTCATAACACAAGCACATTAAAGACAAAGGGGTAGGGTGTTTCATCCTCAGGTCTTTGCTGCAACATGTCAGGCTTCGGTGCCAGTGCAAACAAACAAAAGAACACCAAACTAGAGAAAATGTACAGCAGTGTCTTGGCTCACATGGAGTCTATCCATTTTTCTTATTCCCCACACTGAAGTTTTTGATTCAACAAATGACCATCTTTCATTAAGGTCTGTACATATTTGTTAATTAGCTCCCTGTGCTCTTTGCTCCCCAGAATTCTTTTGTTCTTTAAGTAAAAGTACCTCTAATTTCCACACCATGTTGTACGTACTCACTGATCTGTTTCCTGGTGTGAGAGCACTCAATATGCCAGCAAACACATCAGTCCAGGGAAGAAATTCTGTATCACTAATTCCTCCTGATGTATCCAAGTTCTCAGAACTGGGTGACATTTTCACCTACACTCATCAGATTACCACACCCTTTATGATATATATTTCTACTCTTTGTGGAAATGATGATCACCCTTTACTTTTCAAAATCTGTAGTTGCTAAATGAATGTACTATTGCTGCTTCCTTCAGGGAGAGATGAGTTCAAGATCCTATCAGTCTTCTATCTTGAAATGATCACCCTTATACTACTTTAGACTTAATAAATATTGTGTATTTAGGACACACTAATTTCATATAAGAATATTTTTTCATTTTTGAATAATAATTTTATCTTATATTTCTGTATCTTTAAAAATTTTATTAACCTTTAAATTGACTCTAACACTTGGCTGTAAGTATACTTTGCATAGCTGTACAAAATAATTTTTTTATTATATCCTTGCTCTTATTTTTTTTAATTTAAAATATTTCCTTTTTGCTTCTTAATTCTTTTTTAAAAAATAAGACAAAACATCCATTATCTTAGTCCTACACAATGTCTGTAATATCAATACCACTCTCTTCATCACCACATATTGTCTAACTGGAGGGGTTTCGTGGACAATAACTTGCTGGATTCTGTCATTGCCTATGATTACAATACTTTCTTCTGGAATATATTATTATGGATCTGCATGAGGACCTCCATGAAGATGTGTTACTCTCTTTAGAAATATGTCCATGCTGACTTGTTCTGTTTGGTTATTTTTCACCCGTAGATTTGCTGTAAGTAGATAATACAACATGAGCATTTCTCTCTAATAATGGAAGCATTTTGGCTTTGGTGTTCATGTTTTCAAGCATTTTATGGAATTTGTGGAGGTTCTCAGAAACTTCTACTAAATCCTTGATTATTATTTTTGGAGGGATTATTATTCATTTCCTTCGGTTTCCTTTTCTATCATTTCTTCATCAATTGTGTGCCCATTACAGCTCCAATAGCTCCTCAACAGTCAATTCTACAGGAAAATCCTCTAAGAACTCCTAAAGTTCAACCTCATATGCACTCAATTTAAAGTTTCTTGCCATTTCAACCACAACCTTATTGATTTTGATTAACCTTATACATTGGTAAATTACTTGAAATCACTGAAAATGTCTAACAAGCCTTCTCTAAATGCCATTCATACACTTCTTTGTGACATCATCCCAAGCTCAAACACATTTCTTGATAGTGTCATAGATGTTGTAATCCTTCTAGAATTACTTTGGTATATTTTCAGTGTCTTCCTTGGTTGCTACAATAGCCTGGACGAAGGTAATTTTTAGGTACAGGATTTAAAATTCACTATTGAAGCCAAAAATAAACCAACAGATAGACAAGTAATTTACAAAAAGCAAACCAAGGGTTTACAATGGGACAAGCACAGACTTTTAAATAAATTATATTGAGAAAAATTGGATAGTAAAATTCAAAAGAATAAAAATAGATGATTGGAGAGATAAATGAAGATAATCATTTGGTAGGAAGGAGACGGGTTGCTTCCCACAGATACACACAAAATATAATCTGCCCAAAACAAACACTGGGAAATGACTGGCACTTCAACTGAAGACGGAACAGCCATTCTGATGATGAACAGTGGGTGACATTGTCTGGTGTGGCACGCAGCTAAGCTGCAGGTTTGAGACTCAGCATAGGTGTCTGTAGTTCAGCAAGGTGGAGCCAAAGGAAGATGTGAAGGGGTTAGGGACAGGTTGAGGAGCACACCTAGTGGGATTGGAAAGTGGAGCCAGGGAAAACAGACTTGGTGCTGGGTGGAAGGAGAATCAGTGCACCAGGGACTGAGTTGAAGCCCCTGTGGTTAAATTTAGCTGGGTGCCACCATAACAGGAAATTAGAGAAAGAAATCTCCATCTCCAACCTCCCCCACAATCATTTTGTGATGGAGAATTGGGTTCCGACCACTGGATATCCATCCCATTGCATATGCTGCCCACCAAGTATCCCACTCCCAAGATTACAGGAAAAAGATTGTCTCCCTGAAGATAACAAGTTCCATGCTGCCCACTAGCATCACCCCTTGGATAGAGGCAAACTGCAGCCTGATTACTAATTCTGGGTCAGCAATAAGGTGCTGCCCAACACAGCGCCATCACTGCAGGGAAACCAAATTGTTCAAAAAGATAAACAAAATACCCAATAGAGCCAAGGCAAAGAGAAATACACAGGGGAAAATCTGAATAGAGCAGATGAATGCAACTATCTGAAGATGAATTTAGGGTAACAGTGATTAACATACTGATGAGGATCCAGAAAATAATAGAGGAAGTAAAAGTGAACATCAAGAAGGAAAGAGAAGAATGAAAAAGACGGTAAGGAATTCAAGAATATAATAGCTGAGCTAAGGAACTCAGTAGAGAGACTCAACAATAGTATGGATGAAGCTTCCAATAGAATGAGCAATATGGAAGGTAGGACAGAGGAACTCAACCAAGCAAACAAGCAAAAGATAAAAAATGCAAAGAAATGAAGTCATCATTTGAGACCTTTGGGATAACATCAAAAGAAACAAAATTTGCATCATAGTGGTCCCAGAAGAAGAGAGAGAAAGGGGGGCAGAAACCATATTTGAAGAAATAATATTTGAGAACTTCCCTAATCTGAAGAATGAAGCAAACCTCCTGACCCAGGAAGTTCAGAGTTCCTAACAAAACAAACCCAAACAAATACACCTAGACACATCATCATTAAAATGCCAAAAATAAAAGATAAATAAAGAATGGTAAAAGCAGACAGACAAAAAATAGTCACATAAAAAGGAATTCCCATAAGACTTTCAGCAGCTTTCTCAGCTGAAACTCTACAGACCAGAAGGGAATGTCATGATAAATTCAAAGTGCGGAAAGAAAAGAATTTTCAACATAGAATATGATACCTGGCAAAATTTTCATTCAGAACTGAAGGAATGGTAAAAAACAAAACAAAAACCTTTTATTATAAGGAAAAGTTAAAGGAATTAATCACCAAAAAAATCTTCATAAAAATAATAAAGGAAACTCTATAAAGTGTAAAGACCCACAGAAAATTAGTAAGACAGAAAATATTAAAAGTGGGGATGAAAAAAGATAACAAAAATGTGAATTGTTGAAAGAGTGGACGACTAACATGTTTTCAATCAAAATTAGGAAATAAACATAGAACTGTGAATGCCAACTTCAGGGCAACCTCAAAATACATCCGCAGGGAAAAAGCAAGGAAGAAAACAAACAGCAAAATAAATCAAAACATAACTGCATCCATCCGACCTAAGAAGAGAAAGAGAAAAAGAAAGTCATTGTCTGGAGCAACATACAGAAGACAAATTATGAAATGTCACTAAGTAGCTATATATTAATAATCCTCCTAAATGTTAATGGATTGAACTCACAAGTCAGATGATGCAGATTGGCTGAGTGTATTAAAAAACATAACTCAACCTGCTGCATTCAGGAAACCAAAATTCTTTAAAAAGTTAAACAAAGGCTCAAAATCAATGGCTCAAAGATAATCCTACAGCCAAATGTGAATCACAAAAGAAATAGAGCATCTATAATCATAGTGGATAAAGCAGACTTCCATCTAAAAATCATAATAAAAGACAAAGATGGACATTATATAATGAGTAAAGGGTTGATCCAGCAAGAAGACATAGCACTTATTAACATACATGCACTAAGTGAAGGAGCATCAAAATACATTAGGCAAGTATTATTAGATCTGACAAAAGACATTGACAGCAACACAATAATAGCGGGGTACTTCAATATTCAACTTAGAACAATGGACAGATCAACCAGGCAGAAAATTAATAGGAAAACAACCACTTCAAATGACTATCTGGAACAGATAGGTCTAGTAGACATATGCTGAGCACGTCACCCAATGATTACAGATTTCACTTTCTTCTCAAGTGCATTTGGAACATCTTCTCTAATCACAATGCCTTAAAACTAGAAATCAATCACAAAAAGAAAGTTGGAAGAACACGAATTAGCTGGAGAGTAAAGAATATGTTCCTGAGTGAATCTTGTGTAAAACAGGAAATCAAAGAACTTAAAAAATACTTAGAGACAAATGAGAATGAAGACAGAAGCTACCAGTATCCATGGGATGCAGCAAAGGCAGTTCTAAGAGGACAGTTCATCATAATCCAGGCCTATCTCAAGATACAAGATAAATCACAAATAAAGAGCTTAACTCAACATTTAAAACAACTAGAGAAATAAGAACAATTAAATCCAAAGTCAGCAGAAGAAAGGACATAATCAAAATTCGAACAGAAATAAATGGAATAGAAAACAAAAATACAATCCATAAGATCAATGAAACTCAAAGTTGGTTCACTGAAGAAATAAGCAAAATTGACAAGCCATTGGCTACTCACAAAGGAAAAAAGATAAAACTCTCATAACTAGAATCATAAATGAAAGGGGAGAATTTGCAACAGGTACCACAGAAATTCAAAACATCATAAGGGACTACTATGAACAGATATATGCCAACAAAATAGACAACCTTGAGGACACAGGCAGATTTTTAGAAAAATGTAGTATACAAAGACTGAACCTAGAAGAATTGGAAAACATAAACGGATATTCACAAGCAATAGAAATTGAAGAAGAAATTAAGGGTCTCCTTGTGGGGAACAATAAGGGAAAAGTTTAGTTTAGATAAATCAATGTTTTGGCAGTGAAACAGAAACCTTGGTGCTTGGAATGCCAAGTGCCCCCCCAGCAAGGAAAACCTTGGCTGGAAGGCTTTCTGACATATTAAGAAGTTAAAAATTAGCCAGCTCGCTAAGACATTGTGCAACTCTGCGTATAGTCTTTTGTGTGTGACCTCAGCTATGTGAACAATGGGTGTCAAAATGGATGATTTATATCTTGTGCTTTTTCGAAGAACACATGCAAGGAGTCAGATGCTCAGTGTGACAGTCCTCAAGGATTGTTCACCCCCTGGCCCTGCTTTCACTCTATCTTAGTCTGTCTTTCTCAATCTTTTGCAGTCTCCTTCCTGCTCCCCTGTTCTCCCAGACAGAAATCCTGGCACCTCCCCACCAAAAAAAAAGCCCAGGACCTCTCCAATGAGTTCTACCAAACCTTCAGAGAAGAATTAACACCTATTCTTCTCAAACTCTTCCAAAATATTGAAGAACAGACAACTCTCCCAACTACATTTTATGAGGCTAATATTATACTGATACCAAAAGCTGCCAGAGATGTCACCAAGAAAGAAAATTACAGACCAGTATTTTTAATGAACTTTGATGAAAAATTATCAACAAAATATTAACACAATGAATCCAAAAATGCATAAAACACCATCCATCATGACCAAGTGGGATTTATCCTCATAGAAGTAATTTTTGAAAAATAACTTTTTTTAAGTTCCAAATACTGACTGTACTTTATTATATGTCTTCATTACCACTAGCATGTTTTAATTTCTCTTATAAATGCTTTATACAGTTTTCCTGCATAGAGCATATTAATTTATCAGTTATTTTAAGTTGAGTATTTTATTTACCTGAAATACCAAAATAGGAACTTCAGTCTGTCATTTTGAATGGGGAACTTCAAATACCCAAAATCAGCCATATGCAATATACAAATTCTTTTTTTAATTAAATCAATATGGCAATTTATTGTAATACTTATTTCCTTTCACAACCCCTAATCTTGTGGGTTATGAACTTTGCCTTTCTAAAGGAAGTTTAATATATTCTCTGTTTCATGAATCAGTTGAACAAATATGTAAAGATATTCACCAGAGATGAAAACAAGATAACTAAACTCATTTTTGCATGTGAGTGGATAAATAATTCTCAAGGTAAACTGCAGAGCATGATATACACAATGTTGACCAAATATTGAATTATTAATATTGTTGCCTCCTGTGTTTCATTTTATACCCTATCAAGAAGTTTGTAAGCTTCACCAAAATGCAGCCTCTCAAAATGTTCACAAGGATACTGGAAGCAATATGTCTTAAAAATAAAGCAAGGTGATTCTCTACTAAGCAAACTGTCCTTAAAACTAAAGTTTATACATGCAAACAACCAGTCACAGCAAAGGGAGCAGATGAAGCCAGGTAATACCCAATGTCAGATCCTTGCTAAATTAGCATCCAGCAGTTGTGATACCAGACAGACAAATAAAAGTGTTTCTTAATTTGTTGGCATCAGTAGGTATTATTTACTATACCTGTGAGCTGTATATCAATGCAAGTATTCAAAAATGAAACAGAATTATTGACAAGAAATACTGGATTTTTCCATCAGTGAGGAAATAACAGTTTCTATTTTATATATTAGCAATGCTAGAAAACACTTTATAATCCCATATATCCAAAATAATGCTCTAAGTGCATATAAGCTTTTATAAGCTAACTAAATGTTTAAAGTATGATTGCTTTTTTAAAGTCAAAGTTTCCTAAACTTTACTTTTTGCTTTATATCATTTCCAGGATAAGAAATTGATATAAAAATGTTTTATATACATATGGTGACTTAGGATGACGCACCCCTTAGTCCTATATGATGTTAAAATGCAGTGCTCCTTCAATAAAATTTAAAAATAAATAAAAATTTTAAATACTCATTTTGTTGATAAAATAGCTAAAATAAATATAATCAGGTTCAACACTGAAGAAATTTTACAATTTCTGATATACATCTTTCCAATCTTTTATTCAATAGATATGTCCTTAATATATAAAAGTATTTCTAAACAAATAGATGATGAGCTAAACCTATACACAAAAGTAATTCAAAAGTATTAAAGATTTGGTTATAAGATCAGAAACAATAAAATACAGAGAAGAAAACATAAGAAAAGCACTCCTTTACATTGAACTAGGATATGTCTTTGGGAACTCAAATCCAATGTCAAGGGAAATAAAATTTAAAATAAACAAATTGGACTACATCAAACTAAAAAGCTTCTGTCAAATGATATCTCAGCAAAATTCAAAGACATCCTGAAGAATGAGAGACTATATTTGCACGTCATATATTTGTCAAGGTGTTAATATCTGAAATATGTAAAGAACTCATATAACTCAAAAACAAAAAACAAACAATCCAATTAAATGGACATAATATAAGAATAGATACATCTTGTTCTTGTTCATCAAAATTTTGGTTAAGGTGTAATGGAACATATCCAGCTGACAATAAGACATACAGATGGTCAACAGACCTATGAAAAGATGTTCTACATCTTTTGTTATTAGAAAAATGCAAATAAAAACAACATTGAGATACTCTTGTGAGAATGACTATTATTCAAAAGATTGGAAGCAAATATTGGTGAGAACGTGTAGAAAAGGAAAATTTTATACACTCTTGATGGCAGTGTAAAACTGTGTGAGAATTATGGAAAGCAGTGTGAAGATTCCTAAAATACTGGGAATGTTAATCCCATGCGATTCAGTTAGTCATCTGCTGGGTATTTATAAACACAAAGCAACATTAATTCTCAAAGATAAGCAAACACTCCTGTAAATTGCAGTATTATTTGCAATAGGAAGAACTGGAAATAGTCTAGGTGTCTGTCCCCTGATGAGTGGATAAAAAAGATGTGGCCTATATCCACAATGACAGGCTATTATATGATGCTCGTGATATTGAATTTACACCTCAATCTGTATGACCACAACACCACAATGACCAAAAGAGTTCTAGTGTCAACCACCACTACTGTATTGACTCATTCCCTTATCCTCTTCTCCGTACCACCTTTCTGGTAAGCACAGGCTTGAGTCCTATGAAATTGGTTATGCTTTATTAGTTCTTTTGGTCAATGAAATAAAATCAGTGCTTAAAATAAGGGAAGATGACATGAATGGACAAATTGTGTAGAGGGAATCAATTGAATAGTAAAGAAACAGCGTGGTAGTGGTGAACTTAGAGCTTAATGTATTATATACATTACATAATTTACAGGTGTTGATTTGCAATCATGTATGTTTTACGAGTATATTGCGATGCAATGTTCTTTCAATGCAATTTACTTAATTAAAAATATTAAAATTTACTTAATTAAAAATATCAGCTCTTCAAAGTTTAAAAAGCCACTATGATTTGTTGACCCTTTTGTTGGATCGAAGAGGTAGGATTTAGATGGAGAAACACCATTTTGACATTAGGGTGAAGATCAATAAAAGAAGGAGGTAGGGAGCATCAACAACAATAAACAAAATCTTGAAAGGTATGTTATTCTCCAAACAGTACTTCTCAATTTTGTTGGCATAGCAATTTAGGAGGGACTTTTGAAAGGAGCTGGGTCATTCATAACTTATTATTGCTCCTGTAGTACATTGACAGTGTGTGCTTATTGATATGCTTGAAAGCCCTGAGTTTTGTCATTGTGATAGTTCACAAAAGGTTTTAATTTGCCTGCAACATTGTTCCCAAGCATGACTGCTATCCTGTTCTTCAAAGTTTAAATTTTTTGCTTTAATTTGGACTCCTGAAGGATGAAAGAACTTTTAGGTATCTATTTGTAGAATAGGGATGTTTCTTCCATGTTGAAAATTAGCTCTGGCAAGTAATTTGCCTCTGCAACAAGTATATTATCTAGACAGTTTCCTAAAACTTTTCAGATGCCTTCACATCAGCACTCAGACTATCACTCAAATTCATATTATATAATGAAAAACAATTCTTGAAGGATTTGCACCACCTAAAGCTAAAAGTAAATTAAGCACCATAATCAGATCAAGCCTTCTGTTAATATCACAGATTTTTGTTTTAGTCATGATCTTAGTGATGTAGAGAGAGGTAAACATCTGTGCCTGGTGTTCAATTTAGGCAATTCAAAGTTTCTCCATATGTGATATAGGCCCTTCTTAAATTGTTAATCACATTTCTTTCAGTGAAACACATCTGTTAATAGCGTTTATCACTGTGCTATTATTCATCAAGATTGCAGGTGAGGTAGAATGGGATCTAGCTGATTGACAAACAATAACCACCACTGATTCTACACTCTTGTAATCCTTAATCACTTTTTAAAATTTATTGGAGGGTGATTGATTTTACTTTACAAAATAATATATAATATAAATTCATATGTGCAGATTACCCTTTTCTTAAATATATGCCCATGCACCCTGCCCATCATCCAGTTACCAAGAGTTTTTTGCCATTGTGCATTGGGCCCCATCACCACTCTCCCCACCCCATTCCATAGTAGTGGCTTCAGTTATAATGCCAATGATCAAGGGTTGGTTTTGTTTAGTCTGTTTCTTTGCATTGTCTCTTCATGTTCTACCTATGAGTCAGATAATCTGGTTTATTTCTTCTTTTCTTAATAATAATATTTAGGATTGAAAATGAAAGGGATCATGTTAGATAAGTCAAAAAGAAAAAGTGAAATACAGGATGGTTTCACTCATAAGTGGAACATAATGAAATGAAACACAAATATAAACTCCAGTATATAACTAATAGGACACAAGATGATGACTGCCAGGAACTAATGAGAGGGGAGGGATGAAAAGAGGCGGGAAAGGTGGTGGTAAAGGACACTGAAACCCCAGTGGTAGTAGTGGTGAAAAATATACATTAGATACAATTTCAATATCCTAAAATCCATAATCACTTTTCATTTCTGAGTCAATCACTCTATGTGGTCTCATACAAGCAATATTAAAAGGGCTAGGGGCCATGATGACTAAAAAATGTGGCATCAAATTAAGCAGATGGGAAAATGGTATCTTCAATATATATGAGAAACACGTGAGGTAAGTAGCTGCTGGTGGTGGAAAACACTATTCTGTTAAGATATCTATAACCTTAGTAGACAATAATAATTTGGGGAACACCACTGTGGTCCATCTTTTACTGAAAAATGCTATGCAGACTATACCTATATTATTTCTATTAATACAGTGGATCCCTAGAATATATTTATCTTATATAACTGAAATTTCACACTGGTTAAGCAGAAATTCCCTGCAGACACCGTTGATTCTTTTCTTTCCCCTTTGGTTCCCACAACCCCTGAGCATCATATCAATTTTCTCTTTGTCAACAATAGAAATCTGATATTAAAGTTATTTTCTGTGGAGTTGTAATTAACTTCTAGAGTTTAAAAATACAATGTTTAAAGTAGTTCACAGTCAAGAACCACTGGATGTTTATGTTGTGCTAGCTAGTACTTTCTATGTTTTTCTATAATCTACTCAATATTCTTTTTCAAATTGTAACAGCTCTGTCAGGCTACAGAAAAGAGATAAGAAATATCTCAAATCTGTTTAAAATCGTAAAGCCCCTTTTATTCACAAACTGTTACATAGAATGCTGGTGCTATAAGTTCGATTGTGTCTTTCAAAAAAAGATATGTTGAAAACCTGACACTGAATGAGTACCTAAAATGCAATCTTATTTGGAGACAGGGTATTTACAAAGGTTAGATGATACAAAAAACAATATAATGTGAAGAGACATCAAAGGAAGAATACCATGAGAAGACTGTAGTGATTCATTCATAAGCCAAGTAATGTTAAAAATTGCTCACTAACCGTCAGAAGCTAAGATGTAATAAAAAACATTCCCCTATAGTTTTAAAGGTAGTATTTCATGGAATTTGTTTTTTGCTTCCATAACTATGAGGCAATAAACTTAAGTTACTTTTATGTTACCTCATTTATGGTACTTGCTATGGCGGTTCCAGAAAACGAATACAGTTAGTTTGTAAAATACAGGAAACAAGGGCCTTTTCTCCCTAAAAAGAAAGGTGCAGTACTTAGAATCCTATTGTTTTGGAGGTATTTCTGCAGAATCAACATAATTTAGAACAAACTTAAAAACCATTGCTTTGACACTCCTATATTTCTTTGTATATGTATACTTTATAGCTTTTTAAACTTGATAAAGTTAAATAAATATTATTTTTGTCAAAAATATGTATGTATTTCACTCCTAATTTTAGGACTAATCCTCTCTAAACTAGTGAAAATGCTTTTTCTCTAGCATTTGGTTTATTAATCTCTAGGGTCCCTTTCAGTTCCCCAAATTGATTATTTTAAATATTGGTAAGAAATAGTTACCTAAGTGACCTAGGTGTCCACAAACTCTGAAAAAAGAAATTTTTCCTCTTGTAACTATTTTTGTAACCCCATTTACTATGATCCTATCTTTGAGGAATATAAGCCATGTTTCTTCATTAATTTATTTTAAAGGAAATAACAGGCAGATATGAAGGTGAGTAGGCAAGCAGGCAGGAAGGAGAGGAGGAAGAATAAATGTGTTTAGTTGTGCAACTTGGTTGTCCCTATCCAGATCATGAATGCATGTCCTTGGGTTTTATGTGAACTGCACCAACCAGAGGTGGTAGACTTACTCACTAGGCCATGAGGGCATGCCAATTTATCATCAATTTAGTAGAAAAACAAAGCACCTGAATTCATTGATTGGGGTGGATCGTGCATGAAATTTTGCAATTTTGTGTTTTAAATGTAATTATGCCCTGTTTGTACATCCCACTTGTGACTCTAACACTTCTTTCCAGTTGAGTATATGAATATAGTTCTTGTTGTTGTTTACAGAAATTTTGCCTAGCTGTATGTCTACTTAATATATGGCTACTGATCACTTGAAATGTGATTGGTCTTAATTGGTTTGCTGAAAATGTAAAACACACATTATATTTTGAAGGCATACTATGAAAAAAGATTATAAATTATCAAATAATTTAAATAGGTTATATGTTAAATTGGTGATGTTTAGTTTCATCCCCAGTCCCTGATTTTGAACCTAAGCCCTTGAATTTTACATGGTCTGCACCTTATTCACCTGAGCCACCTGAGCCACCAGGGTGTGCCACATGGTAATATTTTTGATATACTGTGTTGAGTAAAATATTACTATTAAAATTAATTTATATTATTTCTTTTTTTAATGTGGCTAGTAGAAAATTTGAATTTACATATGAAACTTGCATCATATTTTTTAGATATTGCTAAGTATAAATATATATACATAAGAAATATTTATATATATATCTTTTTCTGTGGCTATGTCACTCAGGTTTTAAGATAGACCTACACCTAGGCATGATCTTTACATATTCAATTTAAGAGACAAAATGCCAGTTTTCTTGCTAGGAGTGCTAAAAATTCACTTAAAATGGAATTTAGTTCAATCTCAAAGGTTGAAAAGAAAGTCAACTAAACACATATCTCTAAATTTAGAAAGGAGCTTATCTCTTGGAATAATTTGTTATTTAGATTTACCTTATATCTTCCTATACATTATGATGCAGTTATATCCTCTGAATCTACATGTAACAGGAATAATCTCTTTCATGTGATTTTTCTGAATACAATTGAAAAGTTATTATTTTTTCCTACTAAGATTTTTCTCTTCCACACTAAATAGTTATATTTCTTGCAACTTTTCCTCATACTATAATTTCCAGCACCTTCATCACTCTTAGATTTTTCTCCTCTGAACATTGTTCAAATTATCATTGAAACTGTTAAACTACTATCCTAAAATTGTATTAAGTAATATTATCACTTCCCTTACTTTGGAAAGTATGCTTTCGTTAATGCATCATGACATAAAAAATTAGATTTTTGTACAAAAACATCATTCCTGTTCTAGTATATTGAACCAAAATACTTAACCTTTGTTGATATTTATGTATTTCACTATTGGTCATTCTCATCCATTGCATAATCCTTTGGTTGCTGTGTCCAAGTTCTCCCTGACCCATTCACTTTTTTATACTGGTGTATTTTTAGGATGACATGTGGCTTCTCCTGAGTAGGCGAGCATACAACCATTCTAAGACGCAAGTATCGGACATGTTTATTTAGATACAATTTAGTTACAAAATGATAAGAGAATTCCTCAAGATGAGTAAAATGACTAGAGCAATAAATCTAGAGGAAGAACTGGAAGCAAAAATATGTGCAAAATAATGACTAAGTGATATCTGTTTCTCAAGCATTGTTTTATGCGCTTTATACAGCTAATCTTATTTTGTCCTCACAGAATTTCTATAAAATGAGTGGAATTATTCCCAGTTTAGAGACATAACATCCAACACTCAGGAAGTTATTTAGTTAAGTTTGCATGGGTAGTAGGAGGCTGAGCTGAAATCTGAGTCTGACTTTGATAGGACCCAAAGCTCTGGCTCTTTGTATTGCGCAACTCTGCCTCCTGAGAGATACAGAAAAAGAAGAC
This sequence comes from Solenodon paradoxus, assembly GCA_004363575.1. Classification (NCBI taxonomy): domain Eukaryota; kingdom Metazoa; phylum Chordata; class Mammalia; order Eulipotyphla; family Solenodontidae; genus Solenodon; species Solenodon paradoxus. The sequence continues at coordinate 26,158 of RJWH01003121.1, forward strand.
ATTAAAAAATAAGAAGAACCAGTAGTAAAGTTTCAAGTTACAGAAGTGAATATTGAACAGATTTCCTCAAATTTCAAGGTTGTAAGTCTCACTCTGTTACTCTTCTAAATAGAGTGATATATATGAACTTAGAGAAGTAAAAAGGCATTATTTGGTGGAAAGTTCTTATGACATTTCTTTTCAAGAATTTGGATCTGAGTTATGGCATGGTAGGCAAATATGAAGGTTATAAGGAGTCTGAAAAAAGGATGGTTTCAAAGGCTGTGGTATCTCAAATGAACGATGATATATGCTTACTTAATATTTTGCACTTCAATCTCACTGTGAAAATCATTTATTTAACCCTGTAAACCTTTCACAGGGCACATGATACTAATCACATGCTCTCAAAGTCTGGCTATTATATGTGCCCTTCCTTCCAAGAAGGTTTAAGCAACATAGGGTCACTCAAAGTTTCTGTCTGGCTTAAGTCTCTCGTATTATCCCTCTTCTTACCTCTATATGAAATCTGCCACATTGCTCCCAGATATACTTAAGAAGCAGAAGAATATCCAGTATTTTTCTCATATTAGACCTTCATTACTTGATAGTGGTAATCACACTATTGGTCTTGTCTATTCCGTAAAAAAATGATTCTTTTAATTCAGCTCTTCTACCTAGGTCATAGTTAAAGCTGTATTTCAACTTTCTCTGAATAAACTCCAATTTGTCAGTCTTTCTTAAGTATTGAATCAATAACGAATTATAGTTTTCACAGGGAATACAGTATAAACCTATATAAAATAAAGAGAATACCTCATTCTTAAGATCCTCATAGCAAAAATACAACTGTCCTCAATTACCTATTCTAGTTAAGAACCCATTGCTAGAAAACTTTTTGTTTCATTTTGCCTATATCTGGCAGATTCATTGTTGACTCGCCTTATCTTTATAAATATGCATATGAACTTACTGCCTGATTTTTCAGAGATATTCTCCCTCCAGAAACTATGGTCTAGTTTTCTCCAGGAGACAAAATTTTTAATCTTTCAAACTAGACCTCCTTGCTTCCAAGTAGGGTCTTAGTTCAGAATAATGGGCATTACCTACATGGGGAGTGGTTTGGATAACATAAGCAAGTCCCTGAGCATGCACTTTCATTCCCTCGAGTAAGGCTAAGCAGGAGAAGTTTTCTTAGTTCTAGAAGTTGGGGACTTGGCCTTTGTGTTTGAATTGAGCAACACTTTTACTGCCCTTATTTTCATGCCACTTTACACATTTCCCAAGGAAAAATAGCAGTAATCTAGGGCACCAAAGAGTGATTCAGAAATGGCCTCAGATGAACTGAGATGAATTCTGTTAAGAGGTCTGGTGGAGGATTGCAAACAAGAGTACATGTAAGTAAACGATGGTCTGAGTCATCGTCATGTTGATTATCCTGATAGTGTAAAGATGGTGGTCCAAAGTAGGGATACGATAGAAGGTGAAATGATCAAGAGGATATGGTTATCCCAGAAATCATGCCAAATAGGCTGTGTTAAAGCCTTTCGGACTGCTGATCTCAATCTCCCTGGTCCTTAAAAAAATCATTTCTATTTGTCCAGCTTAACAGTTTGCGTATGTTCTTAGTCCTTTCCCAAGTGAGACCTCTGTGAAATATAAATCCTTAAGAGTTCTTGTATGAGTCCAGCATTCTACCAAAGCCCTACAAAGATATGACCAATAACCTAACTTAGTCTTACTTTAGATATGAAAGCAGTACTCTTCTTTCTTCCATATCTGCTGCATTCACAGATCACCACTGCTGGGGTTACCACTCTTTCCAGGAAGAGTTGCTTCAATTCCACATAATCAGAAAGGGCCAAGCCTAGAAAAGAGAACCATGGGGATAAAAGCATAGATACTACAAAGAGTGAAGGAGGAAAATGGGAGAAGGCATAGAGATATATTAGAGTAGATGAACCAAAAGAATAGAAATTTTAAAAAAGAGAAATAAAAGTAAAATGGACTTGAATGCTTTGGATAGTGCTGAGGTATGATAGAACAGAGTGTCCCTGGCAAGCTGAAACTTTGGGTTCTGGCCAAATGGTTCCATTCTAGTGACCTTTAGATAGCTAACCATGTATGCTCAGCATAGACCAAATAGGTAAATAAATAAATTTTAACAACCAAAAAAATGATATGAGGAAAAACAGCCTAGTAACGGGGAACTGATCAAAGGCCCCTTGTCCTTCACTATGACCTGTGGGTAGCTTATTATTCCAACCTACAACCCCCCTTCCCTGACCCAACTTCCTAGGGGGAAGAAGGTAGGAATGATGATGCAGACTGATTACCCCAGAACCTTTCCTACCACCAGCAAAGCTCAATGAAACAGAAGGAAGCTGGCAGGAAAATAAGGTATATTTCAGGCTCTAACCAGTGATTGCTATGGTATCAACTTACTTAATGGCCTAGATTGCCAAAGTGGTAGAGAATTTTGGGTTGGCAGAAGAAATCCCATAGTTACTGACTCTTATCCCAATTATTTTTAAGACTTCCTGGTGAGTGTTACAGCTCTTTCCTGGTGGTTTCGTGTAACCTATAACTTAAGACTTTTATTCTTTCAAGCTGTGTCTTAACCAATGCTCTAATATGTGCCTATTGTTGTACCTGTATCCCTTTGTACCATAGTAGATCAGATTTCTGTCTTCATTCCTCAAGACACAGGCAGCATCAGGTCATGGTGTCTTACAAATTTTCCTAAAAGGAATTTCATTGTAAGGAATTAAAATCTTAAAATTGGGCACTAGAAAGAATTGCTCCCAGAGTCCATCTAATGTATCCCATTTTCTCATCCTATCTTCATTTTGCTAGATGATGTTTCTGTTTGACTGTCACTCTTCAACAAAGCCAGCATTATGAATACATTCTCTAAGTCTAAGTCTAAGGCAAAAGAATCAATCTCCCCAAAAGGAAAATGGCTAAAGTTTTTTTTACTCATTATTTATTCAAGATTAATATGATGGTTTTAACTTTTTAAAAGTATGAGGTACTGTCAGAACCCCAACAAGAGCAAGCCTTAGACCAGGAATTAAAGTTCAACTATCAGGAAAGTGAATTGCCTCTGGCTCCAGCACCCAGTCATGGAATGCATTCAGATCCTATCTGCCTCTCTCCTATCATATTTATTTCTCAGGTCACTCAACACAGCCTCAGCGTTAGGCATCAAGTGGCACCTCCACTCTTCCTACCAGCTTCAAACCTTCATAACTAAATTAACTCTCTTGCTTCAGTTGTCTTGCAGAACTGTAGAGGTCTGTTTGTTCTAGCCTCTTCCCGAGGAGGCATTTGTCTTCTCCTCCAAGAAGAGTGCAACTTCCGGGCACAGAATCAAAAGATCCCACAAAGAGAACACCCATAAGATGTCCCCTTCTCGCTAGTTCACACAGTCCTAATTCACGCGGGAAGTAGCCTGAGAGACACTGTGCCCACATTCCTAATTCCTTCCTCCCCAATCTTTCTCTATCCAATTTAAAAAGAAAAAGGCAGGAATGTAAGAACACCCACAAGAGCAAACCTTAGACCAGTGATTAAAGTTTAGCTATCAGGACAGTGAATTGCCTCTGGCTCCAGCATCCAGTCATGGAATGCATCCAGATCAATAAGGAAAGCTGATGGACGAGTTTGACATGTGAGACGTGTAGTACGTGACAAGGATGACCCTCCACTAAGAAACAAAGGAATGACACCTGTTGAAGAAGAGCACCAATGACTTCAAAAGACAATGTCACCTTGTCCAATCAAGAACTGAAACCTGGTCTGCAGACCTCCTCTCTCCATCCCCCTTCCTCACCATGTGGGATTTTCCCTTAAAAACTCAGGCCATCAGCAGGACCTCGGTTCAACCTCCCTTGGCTGGCTCCATCCTCTCTTTCTCTCTGCTCCCCACTAATGAACCCCCAACTTGCTTACTAGCTGCGCCTGTCCGACATGTGGAGTGACCCTGAACCCACGGGGTCTGGACCTCCCTTGGTCGGCTCCACTCCTTTACCCTCTAATTAAATCTCTGCTTGCTCACTTGCCTAACTCTGCCGCGGGTTCTTTGAGTGACCCCAAAACCCCCACAGGTACATTTAAATATTTTTCCCTCAGAAGAGAATACACACTCTCCAATGTGATTTTAAGCTTCAATTTCCAGAAGTTTAGACAATGAAGAGTTGCAATCAATTTTTGTTTTATTTTCCCATGAACTCAGAATCATCCTAGAAGAAGATACTAGAGTGTTCCCTCATCCTTGATAATAGTCACATAGTGTTTGAGGAGTGGACAACTTGCTGTAGAGGTTAGTATATTTCCTCAACCCTAACCATTTCAGAACAAAACAACACAGGCATTTTTCTACTACACATCCACCACAGGCCAATGCTCTTTATTATCAGTTATATCAGATCAAACTCTTAAAATTGATAAGGGACAGAGAGGGACATTTTAATGTCCTTCATAAGAGAGATCTACTAATAGCAATTGCTTGATGAGAACATGTGTAATAGAAGTAGCAAAGGTCTGAAATTCAGTGTGAGTTTTTTTACTTGATGGCTGTATGAAACTTTGCTGAACCTCTACTTTTTATATGCAAAAATTGGGATAATATACCTAGCTCACCGGTGTGTTATGAGGATAAAATGCCTATTATAGGACTATCAGAACCACCAGCATATAGATAAAACTTCATCAACTTCATATTTTCTTTCTGGTAAAGTCTTTCCTCTGAGTTTTGAAAGGAGCAGAAAACTGAGTACTTAAAATAACTTCATGTAACTAACACCACATGTGGCTTCCTCCCTCTCTATTATTTTCCTCAGCAACTTATCACTTAACAGAAATGTGAAGGAATTTCAGGAACCTATTTGTAAATGCGAAGCAGAGTGATTCAGGCAGTTCAGGCAGAAGGAGAAATGTCTGAAAAGACCTTAAGCTGAGAGTTCAATTTGTGTATTTGAGAAACACTCCTAGACCTGTGAGTATACCTTTTACTAACATCAAATTTCATATTGTTTGCTAATCATTTCTACTTAAGATTTCCCCTTTAGACACTCTGGCTCAACAATATGGTCACCTAAGGTTAATATCTCAGCATTTTCATTGACATGACCTGCATATTTCATTGTCATACAATTGTCACATAGCTCTGTTAATTCTTCCTTCATGATAGCTCCACACCCATTCTCAGTAACTATATGCTTTCAATTCTGATCTATTTTTTTTCTTTATCCTTATAACCCTATCTTCAAGGCTTCTGGTCTTCCTGTTCTCTTTTAACATATTCTTGATATTGCAGCCAGAATAACCTTTCAAAAACATCATTGCAAAATATACTTCCCTGCACATTTTTTGCAAGACATCGTAATTAACAGAATATATCTAAACAACCTGATTTGACATTAAATGACTGCCATGATTGGGTCTATTCAACCTTCCTGATTAGTGTTGACATGAAAAAAGCATAGGGAGTGAGGGGAAGCCAGAAGAAGCATATCTAACCCAATTGTTTGCTGAAAAGAAGGTTCAAATGAAAATTTAATAGACATTAACCAAGAAAAGTGCTGAAATATAGGTCACAAAAGTTTTCTGATACAAAAGGGAAAGTGTTCATTCATTCATTTAACCCACATTAATTGAGTAATTACATCATGATAGGTACTGTGCTAGAACTGAAAATGTCACATTAAACAAAACATGTAAGATTAATTCTCTACTCTCATGTAACAAGTAAAGTATTGTGGAAGGGGTTATACAGACTCTCTTTTTCTCCTGTCTCTACATATATACATATATTATATTATATATATATATATAAAATCTGGTAGCATGAAGTAAAGCAAGAGGTGCAAAATGTAAAGTGTAGAAGACGAATAATGATGGGGCATAGTACTATTACAGATTTGTGATGATGTTTGGACAAAGACATGAAGAAAATTCAGGAAACTGTGTGAAAATGTGGGGAAGGAGTAATTCAGACAGAGTGAATAGCAATTGAAAAGACTTTGAATTGATAATATACTTTGTACAGTAAATAAGCCAGTGATTGGAGTAAAAGGTAGTACCTGTAGGCCATGGGAAATATTTTGGAATATTAGGACATGTACAAAGGAGAGATTGAAGGAGGGTTGAGGAAGGGAGTAAAAAGGCATGTAGAGACAAAGAGAATAGTAGAACTCTAGGTGTCCAATTTCACTGTAACATAGTGTGTGTATAGGAAGAAGCCATAAATAAGAATTAAAAGGAGTAGACATAGCTCGTCAGTAAAAATGTTAATTTTCTGCTTATCATAACACAGACATTATGGGTAACCATTGCTTGATTTTAAGCTAAAAAGTGTATCATGTTTTTACTTCAAAAAGATCATTTTGGAAACAGTATGGAGAATGAAATGAAGTGAAGTAAAATAAAAGGGAGACCAATTAGAAGGCTGTTGCAATCATCTGGGTGAGTGGTAGTGGCAGCTTATAAATGAGAGAATATATTTTAGATAATTAGGATGTAGAATAGAATAAACTTGGTGCTAAATTAGGTGTTAGGAGTTAGTGTCAGAAATGACTTCCAGATTTCAGGAAGTAAATAATGTACTGCATTGCTTCTTAACATTTTGTGGGTATCAACCTTGTCTTCTCAAAGTCAATGGACAGAACCTAACTATCCCATTACGTATTATGTATGTAAGATGAACATGAAAACTAATATGTTTGGGGTCGCTATGCTAAGCATTATACTAGGTGTTTTATATGTGGTATGACTTTTAATCCTCATACCACCTTGCAGAAGGCTATTTCCATATTACAGATGAAATGCAAAACTCAGGCATTCAACTCACTTGGTGTCAGGTAACTAGAAAATGGAAGAGACAAAACATACTATACATGAAGTTGCAAAATTACAATGCAGTTATCTGTGATCTTTGGTAATCAACAAATAGTGAACTGTATTCTTACGGATGATACAGATTTAAATTATTAAAATCACAGAACACAGTTTTCTTATCTCCAGTAATCTTTTGTTGCTGTTGCTGTTTGCCACAGTCTGATACATAAGCACATTGTGTACAATTTTAATGTAGCTTTCATGAATTTATTTTAAAGTACTTCTTACATTTTTACTATACCAGGAAGGGAGATTATTATTTCAGCACTCAGCTGAGAAGTTCTACTGTATCCAAGTTTCTGCAGATGACAAAAATGCAGAGGAAAAAGATAGTTCATCTTCTCCCCACCCCAGAGAGTAAGTACTATAACACATGAGCTATATGAGAGAGAGTATAGTGTAGAAGTTAAGCCTCTGGACTATGGAATTAGACTGCATGCTTGGAATTGAATTCTGTCTTCAACAGTAGTCCTTGATTTTAAGAGAAAACACTGTGACTTGATGTGAGTAAGAAAGAATAAAATTCCATTTGTTTAGAGCATGAGGTATTGGAAGGTCACTTAACAAGGTGAGATTAAGAGCATAGCAACTCCTGAAGGCCAGTCAAAAGACCCTGGATATTATTCAGGAGACCAGACCCAATGCTAAACCCATTAATAAGCTGAAAGTAATCTGTAATTTTCTTAAGTATAGGAGAGAGGATTGGAAGGAGTTATAAGCAAATTTACAAAGAATCACATGCAATCCTTACTCTTAAACTTATCCAGTCTAAATCTTGATTCATTCTATAGTTGGTGACTATGATTATAAAGATATGAATTTTAACTTTGCAGTTACTTAATTTTTTTCTTTTTCACCTTATACTCAGGTACCTTCTTTATTAGGAAGAAAGTGAAGTTAGATAAATAAAGTATCCCTAAATCACTTACATACATGAGAATGAGATTATGAACATACATGAGAAAAAGCATAGTAGAAGACAGTGCCTAATAGTAAATTCTAAGTAAATATACACTGTGTGTATTATTATAAACACGAAGGTGATTTTTTAAGGGAAAGGTTCAGGCAGGCATGAAGACAAGTAGGCAGGTAAGTAGGAAGAAAGCGAGGTAGAAACTTTTATTTATTCTTATTTAGTTGTTTATCTTGGTTGTTCCCCCAGCCCAAGTCATAAACCCAGGTCCTTGGGATGTATGTGGACTGCACTCTGCAGGTTTAGCCACTAAGCCACCAGGGCACACTCACAAAGGCGATTTTATAAATTTCAGGTTTGGTAGGATTGTTGAGAAAAGCAACTGCAAGAAGCAATGCTTAGTTGTGGGGAGTATATAGTCAGAGTTGACTTCATCAATGCCTTCAAACAAAGAGAGATTTCAAATCAAAATCTGAGCATGTTGTCAGTAGCTGAAATATTAATTCCAACAACTTTGTTGCTAATTTTAAAAAATCACTGGAAATTATTTGAAAATACTAAAAGATTTTAGGTGAACTTCATTTGGCATCATTAAAAATAGGTAAAGATTCTTCTATGAATAATGCAAAAATTATGCAGTGAATGTCCTTCACTACCCTTAAGAATTTGTTTGGAGCTTTACCAAAATTTGAGAATGTCCATAAGATGTTATCACACTTGTGAACATTGTTTTATGTAAAAAGAAGGGGTGAGAACTGTTTTTGTGATCAATAATAGGATGCCATTATTGGGCTGTGATCAGGAATGGAGCATAGTCAGTTTTTTAGTCTGATGATGCCATCAAAAATACAAATGTAGGACGAGAATCCGGTTATATAGCCTGATTAGAAGAATGACTGCTGTAATAGTCCAAGCTTAATGGATTAATGTATTAAAATATATAAAATACATGAAATCTTAGGGAGGAGTTGAACTATCTTAAATTCCTACTATCTAAGCCTATCTGTTCCACAGTAATGGGAATTGCATATGACTTAACCTAATAGAATTCAAGACCTAGTAATTAATGAGAAGTGAAGAAAATGAAGAAATTAAAACGTTGGAAATTATAAGACTTTGCAACTGAGAAGATGGAGTATAACTGATTATAAGACAATGATAATTATAATTGCCACTTATATTTATTTCTTATATAATGTGCCAATTTCTAATTAAGTGCTTTTACATGTGTTAGAATATGTGATTCTCAGAACGACTTCAAAAAATGAGTACTCTCTTTATCCCCATTAAAAGAGAAGAAAATTGAGGTATAGAAACATTAAGAGACGTAGCCAAGATTAGGTGTTACTAGTCAAAAAGCTTGGATTCAAATCCAGGCAATTTGACCTCATAGTCTGTAGTCAACTCTATCACAGCTGCCTCTCTATAAACACCTCTAGAGTACCTTTTATGAATGAGGGAGTAGAAGGAGCTAATCAACTTACTTTCTGTAGGTATATTTTCTTTTTTAAAATTATTTTAATCTACAAAAGTAGCCCATGTTCATTGAAATCAATGCAAATGATTATAAAGGAAAAAGTGAAAGTCCCTACAAACTCCCTTTTTATGGGTAATTTAGTGTGCTTCTTTCCATATGTTTTATATGCTTGTAAAATTTATGTTTATATATAAAAGATACTCACCTAAAATTGTTTTCTTTACAGAAATTAAATCATACAGTGCATATTGATTTTTAAGCTTACTTTATTCATTTAATGCACCTTGAGCACTTTCCCAAATTATAACATAGATCTACTTCAATTATATCAGAGGTAACATTTTATTTCATGGTATAGTTACATTAAAAATTTAAATTAATTTCCTTTTAATAAGCAATTATGTTTTTTAATGTTTTCCCATTTTTATATAATAAGCATTATTTATATACGTATGTATGTGTATACATATATATCCATATGTAGGCTGATATTGTTGTTTCTATGGGATGGAATCTTAAAAGTAGGATTTCTGAGTCTTAAAGTATGCATATTTCAAATGTTACTATTTTAGGCATGTCCAAAAAACTATATAAAATATTGGTCAATTAACATTCTCACCAAAAATGTATGAGAGTATGTATTTCCTCACTCTTTTTTTAAGCCTAAGCAAGACTGAGTCCAGGTGAGCAAAATCTGGGAGAAGGTTATGGTACAAGTCCAATGAGGAATAAGTGAAGAACATGAGACTATTGGGTCTGGAGAAGGGAAAATTTAAGGTTACATAACTATGGTCTTCAAATCTGTGAAAAACAGAGAAGATAGAATTAATGAGAGTAACACCAAAGGTCAGAAACTCAGGGAAGCAAATGTCTGTCTCTTTGGCATATGGTTGTGCTTTCTGATGATGTGTCCTGGGATAGAACTGTTTATTTAAGGAGAGCAGGCTCCATGTTACTGGAAATGTACAAGCAAGGATTGAAAGAACACCTAAAATATATTAAATTTTTAAGTGGATTTGGATTTGAGAAACTTGACTTTCATTTTTTGTCCTGAGACTATTAGAAATTGCAATTTTGAAGTGATAGAAAATGGGCCTTAAGATGCAATTCCCACCAAGAATGGCACTATTTTGGGGCATGATAGACCTAGGGCCCCTGGTCCTGCTGCACCCCTAGGTTATATTTCTCTGTGAGGTCTGTTCATGTCGACCCTACCGTAAGAAGACTAAAAACAAACAGACCATCAGGAATGCCTACATAATGCAGAAATCCTTCAGTAAATACTCTTAGATGTTTTCCAAGCCAGTATTATGGGATAATTTATGGCTCAAAGGATTCCTCTTGAAAGAAGCCAAAAATTTGTTGTCATGTAGAATTATGGAAAACTAAGCCTGATTATCAAAACTAAATGTCCACTTCTGCCACTGACTGAATCTATGTCTTTAGAAAATCCCCTTCAATATTGTAGGCCTCAATCTTTTCTCATCCATACAAAAAAAGGATTGATCTGCATGTTTTCTGTTTATTTCTTTGATGGCCAATGAAATTATGTGTCTTTCAGTAAATTTTCCTTCCTCTAATACTTCTGAAGAATGCTGTCTAACCTCCATCATTCCATTTACTGTTTCAGGGTGGAATATTGTTTACTCTTTCTGTGATTGGGTTGTAAAGTTCTTGGCATAACATGGGGTCTGACACTTAGCAGGCACTTAAATCAGTGTTTATTGAAATTAATTTTAATTATTTGACATCATGTTGATAAGTCTTCGGCTTGAGACAAGCTTGATTTGTTTTAAAGGGTTTGCAAAATCCAAGGAGATTCAACTATTGAATCTTACTCCTTTTCTCCTGAGTCCTCAAGAAATTGATGAGAATAAGTATGGAGTATTAATGAGAGAGACAGTAGCCCTGACAGAGGAAGGATTCCTTGCATCCTTTGACATCTTGCTTGTTGATTCTTTTCCTGACTTATCTCAGTTGTTTGAATTATAAGTTCCTGTGGAGTCATCTGGAATCTTATTTCTGAAAGTTCTCACTCAGTGTCTGGACTTGTCTTGCTTTAAAAATTATATTCCCGCCAACCAAATCGTGTCTTCTTGGGATGATTATACTTCCTGCATCCTCTTCCTTCCTAAAATGAAGACACAATTCTCTCTCCATCATTTTATCTATTTCAGTTTATACCAAGCCCAGCTTCAGGATTACTGTTATGAAGCATTGGCCAAGGCTTGTACTATCTTTTAAGATTCCAGATGTAAAGCCAGTATTAACAGTGACATAGTTCCCTGTTCTTGGGATCTGGCTAGAGATAATGACCAGCTGGGGGAGATTTCATTTATATTTAGACTTGTTCCAACCACAGAATTAACAAAGGAATAAATAAAGATAGAAGAGAGATTAGAGAACACAATTTAGTGAGAGAAGCATTTCAGGTTTGTTTGCTTTTCAATTTTGGATCCTGGCCCATCCTACCTAAATAGTAACCCTTTCCCACATAGTCTTAAATTCTTCGCAGTGGAAGGGGGAGAAAAAACACATAATAATAAGATCAAGGCTCTCTATGGCCTAACAAAGCTGGAACTCAGGAGTTAACACAGACTAAGAGAGCATCAGAACCAGGAGGGTGAGGTAAACCAGCTAGGGCTTTCCTTTTACTGCGTAATGACCCTGCCTAGGAGCAAGAAAGATGATCTCCCAAAGCTTCCATTTTAGATAGAACACTCCACTCTTTACATCTGTATACTTCTAGACTGTCAGCTCTAAAAAATATCTCATAATTTAAACTACTTGTTGTTGTTTTTGATGGTGTTCAATTGGTAGATTTTGCAATGAAGTCTTTTCTTCAAATGAAATCTTACAAGGATTCAAAGTTGTATAAGAGAAATAGCAGAGCTATTTTGGAAGAGTTGTGATATGAAACCAGAGCCTAACATCTCAGTCTTTCTGTGCTTCCTGAAATGCCTTCAAAGTAGTTCCACAGGGATCTAAGGAACAAATTTTGAAAAACATAATGATACAGTTCAATTATCTCATATTATGGATGAGAAAACTAAGACCAGAAAGCACACTGAAAATTAATTACTGGATCTAGAGCACAGATCTCTTAATTGGTAATTGGGAAACGTTACTCCATGGTATATCTACATGACTCCATGATACTTCTCTTTATAAATGTATGCTTAAATTCCTGAAAGATAAAATATTTTTCATAGTGTAACAAGAATGAAAACTGAGATCTCAACTGATAATTGTCTCCGTAGAGAGCATAGCAATAATGAAGTAATAATAATTGTGTGGTCTATACAAGGCAATGAGACAATTCTAGAGCTCAAATGTTTACTAATAAAATCAACTCAGAAATTCAAGAGAAAGCTTATTTCTCTGCCTGAAGTAGAAAGGATGTGATTATAGCTTAATCAGCTGTATGATATCTACAGGGAGATTTGTGAATTAGGAAGAGAGGACAATATGTGCATAAAAAAACAAGGTGTCATAAAAATCCCAGTTGGCAGTGTGTATGCAAGAAAGTCTTACCACCACCAAAATCTAAAGGACTTTAAGTCATTAGAAAAAAAAGGTCTTTAATAGGCAGGGATAGTATGAATAATGCATCATTTCAAGGTATCCACTTCCTTTTTTGTCTGGCTCCTTGTTCTTTAAATAGCCTTCTGTATCTGCTTAAAAATTTGGCATTTCAGGAAGTGAGAGCATTTTCTCCTTGCAGGCTCTTTGTCTTAAATCTCCTTTTACTTTTGAATTCTCAATTGTTAATTATCTTCACTGCCACAGATACCACTTCCTCATACAACAAATGAATTCCAATTCTCTAGCTCCATTTTAAGACCCTCAAACTTATTGATCTAACGCTCTACTTCTCTATACCTCCACAAGAGCAGACAACACACTCAATATAGGTTAATTTGAGGCAGACTTTTAAAAATTTTTATAAAGGGCTATTGACAAAGAGCTAAATGTGGGGGAAAGGCAACAGACAAGGCAGAATGCCAAGACAGTAGCCCTTGAATTTTGCTCGTTTTCATGTCTTTCCTGACAATGGTCTTTGATTTTACTCCCTCTTAATCTGTCATTTTTTGATGAAAGTACATGAAACTGAGAGTCTGGGTTTCAGGCTAAGCTCTGCTAATGAGCATTGATCTGCAGAATTACAGAATTGGAGCGGCTGAGGCTTGAAGTAGTTCTATAGTTACTTAGATGCTTTCTTAGAATTTGTAGTTTAGAATTCATTAGAAGGTACATAATGTGCTTAATGTAGCTTCCTCGATTTTACGCAAGAAGGCCAGTGTTGAGCATGGGATGTTGTATGTTGTTTATTTATTTTTTTCCAGTTATCATGATTTAGGATGACTACGATTTCAAAAATAACTTTTAGGTGTGTCGTTTTATACTTTCCCATGTTAAAATTCATCTATTTCTTTCTGCTCTTGTACATAATCTCCTTAGAAAGCTTGCTGCTATTTATCTCTGTAAGGTGGGTATTTTTACTACCTTTAAGAACTGTATTTAAGCAGCAAGCCAAACTGCATATGATTTATAAGGGCATTAAGATGAACTCAGTAACAGAAGAGTTTTAACAGCTTTTAGTTTAAGATGTCAGATTATATTCCTCCTAAATTAAAAAAAAAATGTTTATTACCTCATTTGTTTATATCACTACACACTTTTAAGGATATTGAATTCATATGTCAGTCTGTGTGCATTTCACACCACATCCACCACCAGAATTCTAGTGCTCTGTAGTAACACCTTGCTAACTCCATCCTTCCATGTTCCTTTACCCCTCCTTGCATCTTGTGAAAGTCTAGAAACATACAGAAAATTGAAGCCATCCAGATTCTCATAATTGTTTTGTTTTTATCAATCACTTCATGCCCTCTCTGTTTCCATGTTTGTCTGTCTACCTATCTATCATCTATATCATCTACCATATATCATCTATAATCATGTGTTTGTATACTGTCATACAATACATGATCATATTAAATATGCATAATTCGTATCTCTATATCATTTGTATATATAGCATCCCTCTATATATTTATACAAATATATGTGGTATTGCATGTAATATTATCAGCAGATACTAAAACTTTTAAGCCAAACTTTATTGTTGGGGAGCAGGATATTCCCATGGGGGTATCATTAATTACTTACTTATCAAAATTTGGCCTTATCAACTTCTATAATTTTAAACTTTCTAGTATGTTTGTATCACTATATCTTTGTGATTTTACTTTAATTTTACCAATACTGATTTTATTGAGCATCTTTTCTTGTAGTAATTAGTCATTCATTTATTTTCTTTGATGAACTGTTTGAATCTGTTGTAAATTTATTTGTTTTCTGTCTTCTTGTCATTTAGTTTCAATATATCCTAAATTCAAGTCCTTTATTAATTGCAGTTATTAAATAAATGCATTCCAAGTCTGTGATTGATTTTTCATTTTCTTAAAAAAATCCTGTTTGAAGAGCCAAAGGTCTTAAATTGATGAAATCAAATAACCATTTTCTTTTGTACTTTATTATTTTTGTTCCCTATTTACAATGTCTTTGCTTAAATTTATTTTCGTATACATTTTAGAATTAGCTTTCAATTCTTAAAAATGACTTCCTGGAATTTTAATTAAGATTCTGTTGGATCTATAGTTCAACAACATATATTAACAATGAGTTATATTTTTCCTAGCATTTTGTTGAGTATTTATGCATCTATATTTATAAGGTATATTGACATGTAGTTTTCTTTCCCTTTGATGCAATGATATGGTTTTGGAATCAGACTAATATTTGTCTCATAGAATGAGTTGAGAAGTGCTCTATCAACCTGTATGTCTTGAAAAAATTATGAGATATTACTAATATTTTTCTGTTTCACTGAATTCACCAGTGAAGCCATTTGAGACTAGACTTTTCATTACAGGAAGTTATAGTTTTTTATGCTTTATTTGTACTACTTAGTCTAATCAGGGTTTTGAGCTTTCTTTTATGAATTGTGGCTATTTACATAAATTACTTTATATCATTTGTTTTTCTGATTTTTTGGCATATATGCTTCATAATATTTTTTAACTTTATTTTTAAATTTTTTAACTGAAGGCACATTGCACTTTGATGTCAACTTTTAAGGTATACATTATAGCGAATTCACATTTACATATAGCATGATACATTTATAAATTCATTTTCAATTCCCTCTTCATTTGCAGTTAATTTCCTTTACCATGTTTCCCCCAACCCTCTACTTCCTTGTCTCTTAAGTACCCTTTGATTTGCCTTTGATTTGCCCCACTACTAAGAGTATATTACTGTTTGGAGTAGTTCCTCTCTCTCTCTCTCTCCCTCCCTCTCTCAGGTTTAGTATTATTTAATTTATGTCATCCATTTGTTTTCTGTCTCTATGCACATCATGTGAGTGCTATTATACAATGTCTGTCTTTCTCTTTCTGGCTTATCTCACTAAGCATAATTCATAAGTCCATCTATGTTGTTTCAAATGGCAGGATTTCTCACTTTTCATGGTCACATAGTATTTCATTGTGTGTGTATATATATATATATATATATATATATATGTATGTATGTATCTCACATATTCTTTATCCATTCATCTGTTCATGGTCATTTAGGTAGCTTCTGACTCTTGGCTATTGTGAATAATGCTACAATGAACATGGGGGTATAACTGGATCATATGGACTTATATTCTCAATTCTTTGAGGCATCTCCATACCACTTTCCAGAATGGTTGCACCATTTTACACTTCCACTGCCAGTTACTTAGAGTTCCCTTTTCTCCACATTCTCTCCAGCACTTGTTTTCTTTTTTTTTTGGGCGGGGGGACAACAGTCACTCTCATTGGCATGAGATGACATCTGACAGTTGTTTTGATTTACATTTCCCTAATGAAAGAGAAATAGAACATCTTTTCATGAACTTGTTGACCATAAGTGTGTCATCCTTGGAGAGGTGTCTATTAAAGTCATCAGATAATTTCTTGATTGGATTACTTTTTTAAATGAGTTTTTTTGTGTATTTTGGATATTAACCCCTTATCCGCAGTGTGAAAGGTAAATATCATTTTTCCATTCAGTTAAATGTCTTTTTGTTTTTATGTGAGTTTATTTTGCTGTAGATTTTCAGTTTGATGTAATGCCATTTATTTTGGATTTTATTTGTCTTGTTATGGGAGTGAGTTTTCAAATACATATCTTAAGTCTATATCTGATAATGTTATGCCTACATTTTCTTAGATGTATGTTATGGTTTCTGGCCTTACATCTAAGTCTTTAATCCACTTTGAGTTAACTTTTGTGTGTGGTGTTAGGTAGTGGTCTAGCTTAAACCTTTTGCATGTGACTGTCCAGTTCTCCCAGCACCATTTATTGAAGAGATTGTCCATTTCCCCATTTCTTATCCTTTGTCAAAAATTAGATGTCTATATATCTACATGGGTTTATTTGGGGGGTTTCAATTCTGTTCCATTGATCTGTATCTCTATTTTTATACCAATACCATGCCGTTTTGATCAATATTGCTTTGTACTAAAGTTTGAAGTCAGGGAGCATGACTCTTCCATTGCTTTTTTCTGTGAAGATTGTTTTTGCTGTCCTAGGCTGTTTGTAGTTCCAAATAAATTTCATGATTTTTTTGTATTTTATGCCTCTGAAAAATGTCTTTGAAATTTTAATGGAAATAGTATTGAATCCATATATTACCCTGGGAAGCATGGTCATTTTGATTATGTTAGTTCTTCCAATCCATAAGCATGGAATATTTTCCCATTCATTTGTGTCGTGTTCAATTTATTTTAGCAGTGTCCTATATTTTTCCATGTTATAGGTCCTCCACTTCTTTGACGGTTTGTTCCAATATATTTCATTTTATGGGATGCAATTGCAAATGGCATTGTTTTCTTCAGTTCTCTTTCTGTATTTTCATTGTTTCATACAAATATGTGACATATTTTAATATTAATTTATAGCCATAATATTTTTATAATATTTCTACTTGACAGTATAGCTTAAAATTTGTCAGTTAAAACTTTGTTTCTTATGCTATTTACAACCATAAAATACATTTATAAAAGAATATTATTATTTATTTTGTTTACATTGCTGTATTCATTTTAGGATGTTGAAATTTCAACTCTGTGTGTATTTCACAACATATCAACCACAAGAGTTCTAGTTCCCTTTACCATCAATTTGTTTGTTTCATTTTTCCCTCTCACTTCCCTGGTAGCAACAGTCTTGTGTCCTATTAATTTTGTAGAGATTTTTAGTTCACTTTTTTTATATTCCACTTATGAATATAAATATGCAGTACTTCTTGTTTTCTTTCTGGTTTATTTTTCACAGCATATCTACTTCAGTTCCATGCAGTTTGTTGCAAGAGCACAATTTTGTCTTTATTAACTACTGCAGAGAATTCCATTGACTATTCCACAGAATCTTTATCTAGTCATCAGGTGACAGGCATTTAGGTTGTTCCCAAGTCTTGGTTACTATGAATTGTGTTGCTATGAATACAGGGGTGCACATACTGTTTTCTGATTAATGTTCTTATATTCCCTGACCATATACCTAGAAGTGGGATTGATGGATCCAATGGTATATCTTCCTTTATTTTTTGAGGTTTCTCCATGATATTTTCCAAAGGGGTTTCACTAATTTGCATTCCCAACACCAGTGAAGGAGGGTTCTTTTTCCTCCTCATGGACTCCAACATTTGTAGTTTCTAGATTTTTTGGTATAACTATTCTCACTGATATGAGGTAGTATCTCACTGTGATTTTTATTTTCATTTTTAAGATGAGTGATGGAGAACAGTTTTCATGTGTCTGCAGACCATTTGATTGTCCTTTTTCATTAGGTATCTAGCTATTATGCCCATTTTTGAGTGGATCATTTGGTTTTTATTGTTGAGGTGTATCTACTCTATATTGTACAGATTAGACTCTTATCTGATGAATATTGTGTAAATATCTTCTTCCATTCCGTGGAATTTAGTTTTTTTTGCTGTAGGATTCCTTTCTCCAAATACATAGTTGAAATTGATGTCGTGGAGCATGTTTCCTACATTTTTCTATATTTTAGGTTTCTTTTATATTCTTTTATTGCCATATTGCTCTGTCCTAGACTTCCATAATTTTTTGAATATGAGTTGTGAGAATAGTTATCCTTTTCATTGTTCATCATAGTCAGAAGACTTCCATCATTGAATTCATTTTGCCTAAATTTTGTTGAAGATATTTATATTTATCTACATCTGATTCTTAACTGTATTTTTTGGTGCTGTCTTTCTTCCTCTCTTCTTCCAGGATACCTATTATCTTTACATTTATTCTTATGGTTTCTGCTACGGGTCACAAGATTTCTTAATTTTTCCTCAGTTTTTTCCAGAAAAGCCACCACCATGTTCTATTTTCAATCTGAGATTTGTTCTTGTGCAAGATTAAGCCTGTTTATGGTAATTTCCATGCTCTCTTCAATTTATTGATTTCATTTTTCATGTCCAGTAGTTCTCGTTGTTTATCTATACTCTCAATCTCTCAGGTTAAGTAGTCATTTTGATCTGACACTTCTTTTTTGAGGTCTTGGATTCACCTTTAAGTAGTTAGTTTAGTCTCTTGCATATGATTCACTTAAAAAACTATCATTCTGAAATATTTGTTTGTTAGATTGACCTTTTCACTGTCATTAAATTTCTTTTCCAGGGAACTCATGTTGCCTTCCTCTCTTTAAGCCATTCATGTTTTGTTATGGGATGATTTAGACTTTGTTTTTACTTCTGTGAGCTTTATTCAGCATTTTGAATTTAGATTTCTCTTTCTCTTTTGCTTAGTTCTTTCTGGGGTATGGTTGTAGATGGTGTGGCAGTTGTGAACATTGGACTCTTCCCTGATGCACTAACAGAGTCCACAGAATAGAAGTTGCTTTTATATTTTGCTGTAGTTGAGAGGCACCCTGATCAGAGTGCACTCTGTGAGTGCAGGAGTAGAGGCTGCTGCCACCTCAAGCTTTATTTCTGGTTGTGGACAGTGATTTTCACTCATCTTTGTGGTCTCTGTTGCAGGTAAAGAGGCTGAAAAAATATTCTTGTTGGTGTTGGGAGTGGGTGTCTCCGCCATGGTATTTTCTAGACAAAAATAGAGAGGTCATAGGCAGTCTCGGTGCATTCTAGGGTGCAGGGAGAGAGGCCACAGGCATATCCTTACCATTGTTTGTGGGGGCAGGGCATGTCCCTCATACATGTTCTACAGGTGCAAAATGAGAGGACATAGGTATCTTAAGTGCATTATGGAGCTCAAAAAATGGTTGCAGGTAGCTTCTTTTAACTGGTTGGGGGTAGACAGGGCATCTCAATTGGTTTTCTATTATCTTCTTTACTTCTCATTTTATCTTCATTATGCATATCCTTCTGCCTGCTATTGATTTACTTTGCTCTTCATTATCCAGTTTCTTAAATGGAAGATTAAATTATTGATCCAATGCATTATTAGTTTCAATGTAGGTATTTAATGTAGGCATTGGTAGATATAAATACCCCATAAAATTCTTATTTCATTACATAAATTTTATTTGCTGTGTTTTCATTTTCATATGTTTCTTTGATTCACTGGAAATGTAGATGTAGATTGTTAAATTTCAACATATTTGTTAATTCCCCAAATTTTCTTCTGCTTTTTAATACATTCCTATATAATTTTATTTATTTTAAATTATTGTTCCTTTTGTATACATGCTATATAATTATCAGAATCATGGATTAGTATCTCTGATTTTGATTTCTAATTAAATCCATTGTGTTAACAAAACAATTTGTATGATTTAAATATTTTAATATTTATCAAGCTTCATTTATGGACTAGCATATGACCTAGTCTGGAAAATGTTTTTTTTATTCTTGGCAAGAAATATTTATTTGTTTGTTTATTTATTTATTTAAGTAGAGAAAGGAACAGGAGGACCAAACACATAAAGGAAGAAAGAAGGAAAGAAGGAGAATAAGAACTGTATTTATTTATGTTGATTGATTTTATTGAAAGTATATTGCATTTTAAAATTAATTATGTTTGAGGTACATATGATAGCAAATTTGCATCTGTATATTAGATAATAGGCTTGCCATTATTTAGCTTTTTTCAATATACAATTAATCCCCTTTACCCCATTTGCCCCAATCCTTCCCCAATTTCTTCCTGCACCCTCTGATTTGCTTTTTTTCACTAAAAGTCTATTATTGTATTATGTCTCCTATTGTTGAAGTCTAGTGTTTTTAATTTTGGTCATTCATTCCCCTTATATCTCTATACATTATATATAAGTGACATCATACAATATCTATCTCCTTTGGCTTATCTCACTAAGAATAACTTTCTCTAAGCCCACCCAAGTTGCCATAAATGGTAGAATTTCTCCTTTTGATGACTTTGTAGTATTGCATTGTGCATATATACACATTTTCTTTATACACTTGGGCATTTAGGTTGCTCCAGTTCTTGGCTATTGCAAATAATGCTATGATTAACATGGCATGAATATATAACTGTGACTAAGTGTTGTGTTTTAGGGTAAATACCCAGTAAAAGAATAACTGAATCAATGGAATTTCTATTCTTAATTATTTGACAAATCTCCATGCTGTTTTCCAAAATGGTTGCATTATTTTATACTCCCAACAGTGTATGTGTTCTCTATTTGCCACATCTTCTCTAGCACTTGTTTATTTCTTTTGGACGATAGCCATTCTCACAGGTATGAAGCGATATTGCATTGTTTATTTGATTTGCTTTCCCCATGATAAAAGAAGCAGAACATCTTTTAATGTACCTGTTCATCATTTGTATGCTGTCTTTAGAGAAGTGTTTATTAAGATCATCCACTAATTTTTTATTTGGACTTTTCTTGGTTATTGTTGAATTTTATGAGTTTCTTATACATTTTGGATAATAACCCCTTGTCATATGTGTGATGGACAAATACCCCTCCCCATTCCTGAGGATGTCTTTTTGTTTCTATTCAAGTTTATTCAGCTGTGTAGAAGTTTTTTAGTTTGACACAATCCCATTAGTTTATTTTTGTTTTATTTCCTTTGCTATTGGATTTGACTTCCTAAGATATTGCTTAGGTCCATGTCAAGTAGTGCTTTGCCTAACTTTTCTTCTATGTTTTTCTTATTACTAATCTTACATCTAAGTTTTTCATCAATTTCAGGTTATATTTTGTGTATGGTGTTTGGTAGTGGTCTACTTTTAACCTTATGATTGTGGCTTCCAGGTTTTCCAACAACTTTCATTGAAGTGATTATCCTTGCCATATTGTAAGTTTTTGGCTCCCTTGTCAAAAATTAAATGTCCATATATGTGTGGTATTATTTCAGGGCTTTAAATTCTGTTGTACTGATCTGCATTTTCATTTTTATTACAGTATCATGCTGTTTTGATTATTATTTCTTTGCAGTGGCATTTGGAGTCAAGGAGTATGGCACCTCCATTGTTGTTCTTTTTTCCCCCTCAGGATTGATTTTCTATCCTGTGTCTCTTGCATTTTCAAATAAATATCATGATTTTTTTTTATTCTGCAGCTGTGGAGAATGTCTTTAGAATTTTGATGGGGATAGCATTAAATCTACATGTTGTTTTAGGCAGTATGGACTTTTTTATGTTAATTCTTCCAGTCAATGAGTATGGGATGTCTTTCTATTAATTTGTGTCATATTCTATTTCCCTTAGCAATATCTTAAAGTTTTCAAGTTATAGGTCCTTCAATTCCTTCGTTAAGTTTATTAAAAGTAATGCCATTCTTTTGCAATTGTAAAAGGTATTGTTTTCTTGAGTTCTCTTTCTGCATTTTCATTCTTAGCAATCAGAAATGCAACATATTTTGGTATTAATTTTTCAGCTTTCCATGTTACTGTGTTTCTTTATTATTTCTAGTATATTTTTATTTTAGTTTTTGCGGTTCTCTTTATATATGGCATTTACAAATAATGACAGCTTCATTTATTTCTTTCCAATTTAGCTAGCATATATTTTTCTTGTCTAATTGCACTCTCCAGGGTCTCCAGCACATATAAAATAGTAGTGGTGTGAGTGGAATTTTTCACCTTGTTCCTGATGTTAGCAGAAAAGCTTTCAGCTTTTCTCCATTGAGTACAAAACTGGCTGTGCAATTGTCATAGATAGCCTTTATTTTGTTGAATTACATTCCATCTATACCTATTTTTGCAGGGTTTTTAACATAAAATGGTGTTAAACCTTGTCAAAAGTTTTTCTGCATGTATTCAAATTATCATACTTTTATTTTTTATCAATTTAGTGTATAACATTTATTGATTTGCATAATTTGAACCATTTTTGCATCCCTGCAATAAATCCCACTGGAGCGTGGTATATGATTTGTTTAACATGTTGTTGAAATTGGCTTGCTAGTGTTTTTATGAGGATTCTGGCATCAATAACAAAAAATAGAGGTCCGCAATTTTCTTTTTCTTTAGTGCTGTCTGTATGGTTTTGGAATCAGTGTAATATCAACATCATAGAAAGTGCTGGGAAGTTTTCTACCTTCCATTTTTGAACAGTTTAAGAAGGACTGATATTCATTCTTCTTTGAATGTTTGGTAGAATTCATTGGTGAACCCATGTGGTCCAGAGCTTCTGATTTTGGGATAGATTTTCATTTGTTCTTTCAATTTCCTTGTTGGCAATTGATCTGTTCATGATTTCTAGTTCTTCCTGTTTAGTCTTGAAATGTTGTTTCCAGGAGTGTGTCCATTTTTTTTAGGTTTTCCAGTTTGTTGCCATACAGTTGTATATCTTGGTCTCTTATAATCCTCAGCATTTCACTTTCATATCTGATTCAATTTTTTGTGTTTTCTCTATGGTCTTTTTTGTGAGTTTGGCTAGTGGCCTGTCTATTTTGTCTGTTCTTTAAAAAAGACATCTGGTTTCATTGATTTTTTGATAGTCTTTCTGATCTATTGATCTCTGCCTTAAGTTTCATTATTTCTTTCCTTTTATTGGATTTTGTATCTTTTTTCTTCTTTTCCTAGTTCCTTTAGGTGAAGGTGAAGGTTTTTTATTGGTTATTTTTCTTGTTTTTTTGGTTAGGATTGTAATGCTGTAAATTTCCCTCTGAATGCAACTTTTGTTGCATTCCACATATTCTGATACATCATATCTTCATTTGACTCGGTATTTTTCAATTTCTTCCTTGATTTCCTCCCTTATCCATTGTTTGTTAAGTAACATGTTGTTCATTCTCCACTCTTTTGTGAAGAAACATCTTTATTTTTCTTTATTCATTTAATTTTACTTTGTGGTTTTTCATCTTAACTCCAGGTCTTAAACACAGGTATTTGGGTTTTATGTGGTTTGCACACTAGCAGCTCAATTGCCTGAGCAACCACTGAAGAATTATTTATAACAAAAATGTTGTGGAACATATAACATATATATGTATATATGATTCTGTTAGCATATAATATACATAATCAATGAGAAATTGATTCTAGGCATGAAATCAATTCAAACAATATGAAAACAATGATTCAAAAATATTTTGCACCATTGTTTCCTTAGCAGCACAATTCACAATAACTAAGACATGGGATCACTTAAATGTTTTATGGATAATAAAGATTATGTGATATTTATGCTCAGTTGAATCAACTTGAATAATTAAATGTCCATTGATATATGACTTAATAATAAAGGTGTGGTGAATATACTCAATGGAATACTGCTTAGCATGCCCTGGTGTAGTGTCTGGTGTTACACCTCTGTTCAAGGGCAGTTCACATAATCCCAAAGACCCCAGTTCATGTTATGGGACTGGATGAAACAACCACAATGTACAACTAAAATAACAATAGATGAGAATGGTTTTTCCTCCACTCGTTTTCTGCCTGCTTGCCTTCTCACCTTCATTCCTACCTGGACCTTTCGTTTAAAAAATTATTGAATATTTCCTTTTATAATTGTATGGAATTTGAAGTGACCGTGCTCAGCAAAATTAGTCACAAATTTATATAGTTTCACTCATGTGGAATATAGAGAAACAAAGCAAAAGAACTAACAGTACACAATAAAACTATTCTTAGGCACTCAAATCAAAATTTTTTTTATCAAACTTTGGAGGAGAAAGATGGGAGTAAGCTATAGGCAAAATGGGTCAAATTGATAGAGGTGAATGCAACTTGTTCTAGTGGCATTCATCATTACCTTTCATTTTAAAACAATAAAATTCACTACATAAACATATATAGAAATGTCTCTAAATGTCTCTCCCTTTATCTATCTATATGTAGATATTACATATATGTGTGTATATATATAGAAAGATAGATATAGATAGGTATCTCTATATAAATATTCAAGCATATTAATAGAAAATTCTAGAAAGATACGCGAAATATTTGTCTGTTTATTTTTAAGTATTTAGCATACCTTATAATTTGCCTATAAATTAATAGCTAATATTTATTCAGATATGTATTTGTGCCTGTATTTTGTATTTTATACTTCTTATTGGATACAAAATATTCTCTGATGAAAGTTAAGATGGAACTAAAAGATATGTAAGTGACATTATAAAGAGCGGAGATAGATATGTCTATAGCCTGAGATGGCTATTAGGATAGAACATCACATTTGGCTGATGTATTTGTTAATCAAATTAAAGTGAGAAAAAGGATATGTTGCAGAAGATCAAGGAGGCAAATATATTTAGCTATTGTCATTGAATTATATCTGAAAATGCCTCTGAAGAATGGCTAATGTTAGATAAATGGAATGGAATTCCAAGGAAGGAAAATGGATTGTGGAAAAAAATATTCAGAAATAAGAGAGAGTTACTACTCGTTAACTGAACACAAGACATGTTTAGAATAAGTAAAAAACAAACCACATTTGATTAGAATTAAGAATAATGTGATCACCAAGGGTGGTCAGAAAGCAAATATTTAGATCCTTTAGAACTGGTTAAATTTTGTGAGCAAGATAAAGTTTAAAAGACTGAATAGATTAGTAGGGGATCTTGATCTTGGTTGACTATTACATGCATGACTACAAGTTAAGACTAAAATCAAGAAATCTTACTAGGAATTTACTGTAAACTGGCCTTGAAAAAATGGGCAATCTGATTTAGTCAAAATTGGTGAGCACTGGTGGAGCAAGAGTTAGCTTAGTTGCCTTTGAAGGAGCAAACTACATACTCCTGGGCTTGAGTCTTAGGTCTAGGGGGAAGTAACCAGTTTGAACAACTAAATAAAAAATCTAAAAAATAATAAATGTTTATGTCTCCTTTATCTTCCTTCCTGTTTTCCTACGCTTCTTCTTTCCTGTCTGCATCTTTCCTTAAAAAATTAATTAAAATTGAGGCAGATAGAATGCAAAGAAAGGATAACAACAAAGAAAGCTATCAAGAAAGAAAATTTAAGATGCCTTTATAATCTTTAGCCTGAATACTAAAAATGATATAAATCAATCTGTCTCATAGGTGAGGGAGTTATTTTAAACATTGAGTTTAGAATCAGTGGTTGTAGTTTTGGGCCATATTATGGGAAATTTTACTCAATGACTTTTTTGAAGTTTTTATAATTATAAGGCAGTATGTTTCAATTGCATTTAAAAATAAGAATAATAATTCAACATTACCAGGAACTATCAACTAAATCTTGACATAAGTAAATATGCTTTTAATTCTTCTCACCCCCACCACCAAATTCTTCCTCTAAGTTTTCATTGTGTATTATTCATAAATTTGCTTTATTTTGATATTTTCTCAATAGTTATAGAGCATGTTGTTTTAAAAATATTTTAACAATGACAAAATTCTGCATAAGTGGTTTCAAAAACTGCTACTACTGCATATAATGCCACATTATGGTTCTTGAGTCTATTTGGATTCATCTCTCACATACCTGAGAATATTTTTGAAGACTTTCAGGAAATGTTAAAGTGTGAAATATTTCATGTATGCATAAAAATGTATAGGTATTTCTCCTTTAATTATGGTAACAAATTTGATGAATATGTAATTTTCTGACTACATGAATTTATTGATAATGACAATAGAACAAAATATTTTGTGTTTTTTTAGCTGTAATAATATTCCAAAAGTTGTATCACTTCTAGGAATGGCTCAATTGATCTTTGATCAATTTTGGTTAAGTTAATGAGGATATATGTATTAGACATTTCAGAAGTCTCATGTTTTTTCATGCTTTTGCTACCCAGAAATGCTAAATATGTAGCTTAGAAGAGGTACAACTAGAAAAGACTAAAAGGACTCCTGTTTGATCAAATTATTGTTTTAGTCTTATGAAAATTTATTTGATTATATTGAATTTAATGCAGCCCCAAGAAAAACATGCAGATTATATTTGACTAAGGAAGTACAAGTATTAGACACGTGAATTAAAGAGGTAGGGACCAAATAATGCACTGGATTATGTTGCTGTTATTGATACAATAGTATCACCATTCAAAATATCAAGGCTTAGAAGAAATATTTATTTCAGAATGATTCTGATTCAATATGTACTTTTCTATGGAATTCTTGAGCTGCAGTGTTCCTAAAAATTAGGTAAACATTAGTTTATTGCATTCTGAAATTTAATGCTACATAAAAGTAAAAGATAAGTTATATTCTTTCACAGATAGCTATCTTATTTTGCCTAAGAACATGCAGAAATCATTTCATAATAGCAAAAATGTCAACAGGAAATGTTTATGTGTGTTTTCATTTCAATTGTATTTTGCAAAATAGATTTTCAATATGTAGGCTAATGTCTTTTTTACTTAAATGGCTTCAAAGGAATAAATTAAGCATAACAACAGATATAATAAGAACCGAAATGAAGACAGATCAGGAGAAAACTGAGCATACTTTAGAAGCTGAAAACCTAGAAATGTGTGAAATTTCAGAAATTCATATAAGATTGTTAAAGTTTACAGAGAGAAGAAAAGTCGAGTAAATTGCTCTGTTTCAGAAAACAGTCAAATTTTTCAAGAGTAGTACTGAATATTAGAGGATAATAGAGCAACATTGGAGGTAATGGTATTTCCATTCTAGAATTCTAAACCTGTTAGAACTATTAATCAAATGTGAGAGCAGTATAAAAACATTTTCAGACATGAAAAATGTCACACATAACTTAATATGTATACTTTCTCTCAATTGAGTAACAAACTAGGATAGAGGATAGGGAGGTAACACAGAAAAAGGGAAAGGTGGAATCAATATCAGGAGAAGCAAAAAGTCATTTTACAATGTAGCAGTGAGGAGTAGCTCTGAAATTAAGAAAGCAAACTGTGCTTGTTAAAAAAAATTGAACTGTGATATTAGCAACAACCTGGATAGAACTGGAGGTGAGCATGCTAAAGGAAATAAGCCAGAAGGAAAAATGAGAAGCAAAAAGAAGTACAGATGGTTTGACTCATATGTGGAATATAAAGAAATAAAAGTTTATTTAATTTTATTTTTTCTTTATTTTTTGTTGGTAAGGGGGGAAAAGATGGTGTCTGCTGATGTTGATCTCAAGGCACTCAGATGAAGCCTCAGTTTTCCAGAGATTGCATAGGTGGAGACATTATTGAAACTTCAGTGGTTCACTGGGGGACACTTGTGGCATTGGGTAAGCTGGGAGGTGAGCAACTGACTTTCACTTTACTTTTTATTGATAAGGAAAAAGGCATGAGGGTTGTGCACAGAGGTCTCACTGGTGCCCATACGTCTTTTGTTCTGCAAAGAGCATTTACAGAGTCTGCAACTAGAATTGCATTGACTAAAGGCAGTCATCATGTAAGCATTGAAGAAATGACCCAGGGGCTGTTCTGTTCTCCTGCAGACTAGGGGCCTCAGTGGCTGATTCGGTCTTAGCCACCTTCTTGGTTCTCTTGCTGGTTTTTGTGGAAACAGCAGAGGCAATCACACTAACTTCTAGTGAAGCAAATACAGACAGCACTGGGAGTGACAAGCCTAGGTTGAGCTGAGCTAGGGAGGGGAGTCTGTGGTTTGCTGTCAGCATGGGATCTTGGTTTGTAACAAGCCCAAAAGTAGATATTTGGATGCAGGAAGCTAAACCAGCACAGAGGCAAGGCGCTCCTCCTGCTCCACATTTGGGACTCCAGCTACTTGAGACTCAAGTTCCAATGACTGAGCACCTTGGAGACACAATCTGTGGAAAGAACTCAGTAATAGTGGCTTGGTAAGGACAGCAAGACCGTGAAAAACCAGCACAGACAAGACAGTTAATTTTTATCAGCAAAGAAACTACCCAACCCCATACCAGGCTACAATAACTGCACTGTTCCCAGACTCACCATACCCCTCCCTGACCCAACAGCCATATTGACTCCCCGAGAAAGCAAAAAATACCACAGAAGCCTTCAAGGATCAAAAATATAAAACCCTGGCAGAAAACAAACAAACAAAAGCTAGCATCTGATCAACAAGAAGCCATACCTTTGGGAAAACAAACAGACAACACACCCTCAAACCTCAAGAAATGGAAAATCAATTAAATGATACCTAGCAGAAATAAATTTTGAAAACATGGAAGATTATTCTTTATAACAGGTAAAGAATTCAAGGTTGCAATCATGAAGAAATTCAGAAAGTTAAAAGAAAATTTAGAAAAGCAAACCAATGATCTCAAAAACATAGTCAAGGAGAATATCTACAGAAAGAACTAATGGAGCTACAGGATATAAGGAGCTAATTAATGAAACTAAGAATAATATGGAAAAAGAGTACTTCAACCTAAAACTATAGACTACACATTCTTTTCAAATGTTCATGCAACATTCTCAAGGATAGACCACAACTGGACACAAAACAAGTCTCAGTAAATTTTTGAGATTCAAATCATATCTAACATCTTTTCAATAATGATAGTATTAAACTAGAGATCAACCAAAAAGAGGACAGGAAAACTACAAAGGAGTGGAGAATAAACAACATATAGCTAAACAACCATAGGGTAAAGAAGGAAATTATAATATACCTGGAGTCAAATAAAAATCAAGTTACTGCATATCAAAATCTGCGGGGTGCTGCAAAAGCAGCAATAAGAGGGAAAATTTTAGCAAAGCAATCCTTCAGAAAACAAGAAGCATCACAAATAAAATAAAATAAACCTTCACCAAAAGGAACTAGAGAAAGAAGACAAAAGTAACCTAAATCCAATAGAAGAAAGGAAATAATAAAGCCTAGGTCATAACTCAGTGAAATAGACATGAAAAAAATATCTGAAGCTGATTTTTGAAAGAATAAGCAGAGTAGGCCAACTTTCAGACACACAGACAATAGGAGAAAGAAAACACAAATAGCATCAGAAATGAAAGAGGAATAATCACAACAACTGAAATACAGAGGATTATAAAAGAATATCATGCACAATTATATGGCAACAAATTGAGCAAACTTAAATAAATAGACACATTCCAGAAATGCACAACATTGCAAAACTAAGCTAAGAGACATTAGATATGAACATACCAATCACAAGCAAGAAAATTGATACAGTAATTAAAACCTTCCTAAAAACAAATGCCCCAGACCAGTTTTATCAGTGAATTCTACAAAAGATTCAAAGAAGAATTAATATCAGCCTTCTAGAAATGTTCAAAAAAATGAAGATGGCAAAGTTCTAAGCATGGGTTTTGATGCCAATATTACACTAGTTCCAAAACCAGTTAAAGAGAGCACCAAAAAGTAATATTGCAGACTGATACATTTATTGTATATTGATGCAAGAATTCTCAACAAAATACTAGCAAATTGAGTTCAAGAGCATATTAAATGAATCATACACCATGATCATGTGGCTTTTATTCTAGGGATGCAGGAATGGATCAATATACTCAGATCAATAAATGTGATATACTACATCTATAAAAATGGACCAAAATCACATGATGATCTGAAGAGGCAGAAAAAAGCATTTGATAAGATTCAACATTCTTTTATGTTAAACATCCTCCAAAAATTGGTATAGATGGAATGTTCTTCAACATAATACAGTATCAGTAATATGGTATCTAAGACAAGCCCTCAGACATCGTACTCTAAGGAGAAAAACTGAAAGCTGTTCTTCAAAGATCAGGAACAAGGCAAGAATGTCACTTTCACCACTATTACTTAATATATCATTCAAGGTCCTCACCAATGAAATTAGAAAAGAAAACAATATAATGGTAATCCAAAAAGGAAAGGAAAATGTGAAACTGTAAGTATTTGCAGATGCCATGATGATACATGGAGAACCCCCAAAGAATCAAGTGAAGAGCTACAGAAATACTAAATCCAGTAAAGTGGCAGGCTACAAAATCAATACAAAAAATCTGTCACATTTCTGTATGCTACAATTAAAGTACAGAAAGAGAACTCAAGAAAACAATACCATTTGAAATTGCACCCCAAAAATGAATTATCTTGGAATAAATATAACCAAAGAATGAAGGATCTATACCATGAGAACTATAGCACATTGGTAAAATAAAATGAAGACTACACAAAAAAGTAGAAAGATATTCCATGCTCAAAGATTGGAAGAATTAAAATAAATCAAAATGTCCATCAGCTCGAGGCAATATACAGATTCAATGCTATTTCCATCAAAATTCCAAAGACATTCTTCAGAGACATAGAACAAAAAAATAACATTTATTTGGAAGTACAAATAACCCAGGATAGCAAAAGCAATCCTCACAGGAAAAAAAAACAATAGAGGAGTCATGCTCCCTGACCTCAAACTCTAATATAAAGCAATAATAATTAAAATAGAATAATACTGGATTAAAAACAGAGATAAAGATCAATTGAACAGAATTGAAAGTGCAGAAATAAACCCATAAATATTGTATATCTGATTTTCGACAAAGAGCCAAAAACTTACAATGGAGTAAGGACTGTCTCTTCAATAAATGATGTTGGAAGAATGGGACAGCCACATGCTAATGGTTAAAATAGACTGCTACTTAACATCGAACACAAAAATAACTCAAAATGTATTGAAGACTTTGTTTTAAGGCCAGAATCCATAAAACACATAGAAAATGTAGGCAATTTTTTTTTCTACAGACCTAAGAGGTATCTTTGGGAACTCAATTCCAATTGCGAGGCAGATAAAATCCATAACAAACTAGTGGAATTACATCAAACTAAAAAGCTTTCACACAGCAAAAGAAACACATCAAAACAGAAGGTTTCCAACCAAATTGGAAGCAATATTTGCCTAACATACCCTAACATTAGGGAAATATAAATCAAAACAACAATGAGATATCACCTCACATCAATGAGAATGGCTATCATCCAAAAAAAGGAAACAAGAACTGGAGAGGATGTAGAGAAAAGGAAGTTCTAATTCACTATTGGTGGTAGTGTAAAATTTTGCAACCATTCTGGAAAACAGTATGAAGATTCCTCAAGGAATTTAGAATGAAAATTCCATATGATCCAATAATTCCCCTTCTTGGTATTTCCCCTAAAAACACAACAACATTTATCCACAGAGATATATGCACCCCCATGTTCATTACAGCATTATTCACAATAACCAAGAGTTGGAAACTACTAAGTATTCATCAACAGGTGAATGGATAAAGAAGATGTGGTATATATACACAATGGAATATCATGTGGCTGCCCAAAGGTAGAATTCCTGCCATTTGCAGCAACATGGATGGACTTAGATAGAATTATGCTTAGCAAGATACTTCAGAAGAAGAAAGACAGACACAATATGATAACATTCATATAATGTGTATAGAGATCAAAAACAAATGAATGACACAAATTAAACAATACTTGACTTCAAAAAGGAGAGAACTATCCCAAACAACAATAGACTATTTGTGGTGGTAGAGATTACATACCAAAGGCTATCAAAGAGACAGGGAAGGGTTGGGGGAAATGATGTAAAGAAGATTCACTGTCAAGTGAAGAATAAAAAGGAAATAATGGTAAACATATTATGTTATATACAGATGTCAAGCGCTATTATGTATACCTCAAACCAAGTTAATATTAAAATGCAATATTCTTTCAATAAAATCTATTAAAAATAAACAAAACAAATGAAAAGACAAATCTCAACAAAATGTATAGAAACACAAGATTGTGGCTACCAGAGATGTGAGAAAGGGGAGGAAATGAAGTAAGGAACAAGGTGGTGGCAATGGGCAATAGAAATTAGACGTTGCATTTGATGTGAGGTATGATTTAAATACCTTAATATAAATATGGCAAAATAAAGCTATTTAAAAAAAAACCAGACAGTTGTGCATTGTATTGAAGAAGCAAAAAATTCAGATGGAAGTAGGATCAAGTTTTGTCCCAAAAGGAATCTCTTTACTCTCAATAAAAGGGAACCAATATATTACTAGATGAGTTTGCATCAAAAATTGTTTTATAGCTCTGGTAAACAGTTAAAGGATATTGATATGCATGTAGAAAAAATAAGCAAGCACCAAAACCCTGACAAACTTGGGGTCTGAGAACAGCCTCTTAGGCTAGAATCTGAGTGACCCTCTTTATTCTCTGGAACCAACGAAATCTCCAAATCTTTACCAATTTTCGTCCATTTTTGACTGCTATTACTTGAGGTCTTCAAACAAAAATGATACCACATATTACATAATAATAAAATCTGATGACACAATCCATTCAGAATATGTCTATTCATAAAGTATTGCATCAAATTCCCCAGGTCCTAAAAATATGCTCTATTGTAGAAACGGTGGATCATTTTAAAATAACAGCAATGATAATATCATTGGTTATTTTCGTTATTTGTTTAAATTGCTATATAATTTTGAGAATAATCAATTTGCATCACAATATATGTGCATATTGCACTACACCCACAACTACTTCCCATCATTAATGCCATATTTACTCTTCCATTCCCTGGGTACCCCATTACCCCAGTAATCACAGTCTTGTGTCATGTGACTTCTGTTGTGTTTTGTCAATTTGTTTTCTTTTTCTAATATTCTGTATATACATTAAATTGCCAAATACTTTTTCTCTTTTACTTGTTAATTAAAACATCATTTTGTGGTGATAAAACATATTGGACAAGATAAAAACCTTTAATTCTAGAATCATAGTACATTTCTCCATTGATTTGTCTATTTCATATTCCTTGGAGTTTTTACTTTCTAAATATCAAAATATTTCATTCTGCATTTACATTAAAGTTTTTTAAATTAACTGCAATTTATTTATGTCTAATGGGCAATTACTAGCACAGAGTTGTGCATCTGTCATCACTATCTAGTTTTAACACATTTTTATAATCTCAAAAGCAAGTCTTATATCTATTATTACTCATTCCCCGTCTCCCCATTCTCTTCTTCATACCTAGACAAAAACAAATCCATTGTCTGTTTCTATGAATTTTCATATTCTGGACATATTGTATAAATGGAGTCAGTCCTTTTTGACTGATCTATTTTAATTAATAAAACATTTTCATGGTTCATCCATGTTTTTATAGCCATCACTATTTCATTACTTGTTATTGATGGATAATATTCTATTGCATAGATTTACCAAATATGCATTAATCAGATGATGGAAATCTAGATTGATTTAATTTTTAAAATACAAATAATGCTGCTATGAAACTATGTAAACAAATTTCATATATACATATGCCTTCATTCTTATTTTTAGGCTGTATATCTAGGAATGGAATTACTGGACCATAATGGTAACTTCAGATTTGTCATTTGGATAAATTGTCAAACTGTTTTCCAAAGTTGATTAAACATTTTACATTTCCCTCAGGAAACTATGAGGGCTCCAAATTTTCTAATCTTCACCAACTATTGTTATATCTGATTATATTTATTACAGTGAATGTGAATGGCATATCATTGTGGTTTTTATCTGAATTTCTCTAATAATTAACAATGCTACCATCTTTTCTCTGAGCTCATAAGGCACTTATCTCCTCCTTGGAGAAATGCCCATTCAAATATTGTGCCTATTTTCCACTGAGCTTTTTATTCTAGCTGCTGTGTTGTTGAATTTTTTATAAGTACTGAATGCCTGTATTTTATCATATGTATGTTTTGCAAGTATTTTCCATCATTTTTCTTTCCTTTTTCATTCTCTGATGACATATATATGTTTAGACTTGATGAAGTACTGTTTATTTTTTTCTACTATCACTTTTGGTTTTAATGCCATATCTAAGAAAGTTTTGCCTAGACCACAGTCATGACAATTTACTCTTAGGTTTTAATATGTTTACTCCCACATTTATGTCTCTGATGGATTTTATGTTAAATTTTGTATATAGCTTGAGGAAAGATTTCAAATTTATTCTTTTGAAGGCCTATATCCAATTATAACAGTAATATTTGCTGAAAAGACTTTTCCTTCTTTTAATGGGTTTGTTAACTTTCTTGAAAAATAATTGACCATAAAAACTTTTTTAGATTATAATATTGTTGATCTATATGTCTATATGACAGTACCACACAATCTTGATTAATGTAAGCATAATATAAAATTTGAAATTGTAAATGGTGTCACCTATTTTATTCTTGGTAAAGATTGTTTTGATTCCTTTGGATGTTTTTCATTTCCAGATGAATTTTAGAATTGTGTCAATTTGGTGGATTTGTTAGATATTCAAATGAATATGTAGATGAAATTGAGGATTGCTGCCACCTTATGTCTTTTGATCAATGAATATATTTAATCCTATTTATATCTTCCTTAATTTTCCACTTTTGTAGCTTTAGTGCACTAGACTTTCACTTATTTACCAAATTCATTTCTAAGAATTGTATTTATTTTGATGCTATTGTAAGTATAATTGCATTATTTTGTTTTCAGAATTCTCTTTACTAAAATAATTGATTTTTGTTCATTGATCTCTTCTATAAACTTGATGAATTTATTATTTCTAAATATTTTAATTGGTTGTATCAAATTTTTCTCCTCCAATCCAATATTGCCAAAATTCAAGAGTTGCTTATTATTTTGTCTGTTCATTAGCTTAGTTTCTTTACATTCCACATATAAGATCACCAGGTATTTTTTATCTCCTTATGATTTATTTCACTCAGCATAATCTCCTCTAGTTACATCCATTTTGTTGCAAATGATAGGATTTCATCTTTTGGGGGTTGTGTAGTATTCCATTATGTATATATACCATATCATCTTTATCCATTCATTTGATAGTGGGAAGTTAGCTAGTTCCAATTTTTAGCTATTTTAAATAAATTTTCATTGAAATGGGGGTGCATATATCTCTTCAAATTATTGTTTTCTGGTCGTGAACACACTAACATGGGATCAAGAAATTATAAGGAATTTCCATTTTCAATTTTTTGAGAAATATCCATGCAACATTCCTTAAAGGTTACACCAAATTACAATCCCACTAACAGTGTAAAAGCAAACTTAAATTAAGAAGTTTTTCATTAAAATAGAAATTGGCATTCCTGTCAACATTTTTTATTTTCATAATTTAGATAAACCCCATTCCCATATGTGAGGTGATACCTCATTGTTCTTTTGATTTGCATATTCCTAATAACAATTGAGGGAGAACATGTTTTCACACATCTGTTAACCATTTGTACATATTATTTGGATAAATATCTATCCAATTATTCTGCTGATTTTTTTATTAGACTCTTTGTCTTTCTGTTGCTGAGTTTTATGTAATGTTGATATAGTCTGGACATTAAGCCGTCTTCAGATGTATGCTGTACAAATGCATTCTCCCAGTAAGAAGAATGTCTTTTTGTTTTGGCGATAGCTTATCTCCCTGTTTGTTTCTCTTGCTACTCGAATTGGCTCCAGAAAAAACTCTCTTAAGACTGATGTCATGGAGCATACTACCTAGGTTTTCTTCTAAGAATTTTGTGGTTTCCGTCTTACATCCAAGTCTCTAATCCATTTTGTATTGATTTTTGAAAATTGTGTTAGAGTAATTCTGTTGCATGTGGCTATGCCATTTTCGGAACACCCTTTGTTGAAAAGTATTTCCTTTTTCCATCTTTTGGTCTTAGTTCTCATATCATGAATTACTGACCATGTATGTTAAATCTATCTCTGGTAATTGTGCCCTATTTGGGTGATATGTATCCTGCTTCATTGTAGTACCATAGAGATTTGATCACTATCTCTTTGTAGTATAGCTCAAGATATGAGTGTGATATCTCCATTTTTTTCATACTTCTTATGATTTATTTAACTATTTGATGTCATTTGTGATTCCATACAAATTTAAAATTTTGCATTCTATTTTCTTGAAAGTATCAGTGGAATTTTTATGGGGATTCAACTAAACATGCATATTGCTTTAGGCAGAATGGTCATTATAACAATGTTAATTCCATACTCATAACCATGAGTATGGGTCATGGGTCTTGTACTCTTCACTATCAACATCTTTCACCTGCTTCCTTAAGTATAGTCCAATGTGCATATTTTTGTTAATATTTTAAATTAAAATTTTCTTAATTTAAGTCTCTATCCCAATATTTTCATATAAAATACAAAATAAATTTTTATATTGCTCATGTAACTGGGAAAATATTTTCTTCTTGCTCAGTTGCTCTTGCCAGGACCTCTAGTATGATGTTGTACACTGGTGGGAAGAATATACACTTTTGTATTATTTCTGATCTTGAGGAAATGCTTTCAGATTTTCGTCATTGAGTAAATACTGTCTGTAGGTTTATCATATATGGACTTATAAGTTATGTTGGTTCTATATAAATTTTATGAAAAGTTTTTATCATGAATGGGTAAAGAATCTTGTCAAATGTTTTCTTCTGCTCTGATATGATTATTGATTTTTCTGGATTTTGATTCTGTGATTATTACATTAATATATTTGCATATGTTGAACCATTCTTGCATCCTTTGGATAAACCCACTTTCATGTTTAATGATTATTTTGATGTATTGTTGAACTTGATTGATTAATATTTTGTTGAAGATTTTTACATCTATGTTTATCAGAGATATTTTCTCTTTTTTAATGTTCTTGTTTACTTTTTGTTTAACTGTAATGTCCTCATAAAAGTATTTGAAAGTGCTCCTTGTTCTTTAAATTTTTGGAAGATTTTGAGACTAATAGGTGTTAATTCTTCTCTGAAGATTTTTAAGAATATCTAATAAAATAATCTGGCATCTGTTCTTTTTTGTGGAAATGCTTGATATCAATTATTCACATTTCATATACATATAGAGAGAGTGTGTGTCAGGTTTTCCATTTTTCATGATTCAGTCTTGGTAGGATGTATGATTCTAAAAACTTGTCATTGTCCTCTAGGTTGTCCAAATTATGGTATATGGCCATTCATGACAGTATCTTACATTGTTTTCTATTTCTGATGTATCTGTTGCCATTTCTTCTCTTCCATTTCTGATTCCAGTTATGAATTTTATCTCTTTTTTCTTAGTATGTTTAGGAAAGTTTGTCAGTTTTGTTTGTTTTTGTCTAAGAGTCAGCTTTTGATTTCCTTGATCTTCAGAATTGTCTTTATGTTTTTAATTTTGTATATTTGTTCACATGCTGTTATTTCCTTCCTTCTACATACTTTTGGCTTCAATTGTTCTTTCTATTGTTGCTTTAGATACAGGATTTTATTTTTTATTGATAATGTTTCTTGTTTCTTGAAATAGGCCTTGATTGCTATAGTGTTTCCCTTAGTCCTTTTTTTTCACTGCATCTGGTATGCTCTGGTAGCTCAGGTCTTTATTCTCATTTGTCTCTAACTACTTTTTAATTTCTCTATTGGTTTTCTCTTTTGCCCAAATTTCATTCATAATTATGTCATTTAGCTTCTACACATTTTGGAATTCCTCAGTTATGTTTTTTGTGTGGCTGATTCTAGTTTTAAGCTATTGTAATTAGAGAAGATATTTGGTATTTTTTTTACCTTTGTACCTTTTGGACATTTGTTTTATTTCCTAGCATCTGTTCTAATTTGTCGTTTAATGCTGTTGCTTCTCTATTTTCTGCCTAGTTGATCAGTCATTTGTTTTAAGAGACATATTGAAGTCTCCCACTATAATTGCATTGCTGTAGATGTCTCTGTTCAGATCTGCTAATAATTGTTTCATGAATGCAGTTCCAACATGGCAGACTGCTAGGATATCTAGCTCATCTCCTCCCCACAGCTACATCAAACTGCATATGTTAACAAACACTACCTTTGAAAAGTAACAGGGACTAGCATCTCCATAAAGTGAAATGAAATACTGACATAAAAGAGATAAGTGTTAGGAGAAGCCCATCTTTCTCTTCATCATGTCTCCTAATTTGGAGACCCCTGGGCTACAAAAAAAGACTAGTGGTGCAATGTGCTCCTGGAGCTGAGGGAATTATTCTCCATCATACCTTGGACCTAGCCTTCAGTTACTGACAAAAAAAACATTCAGAGGAGTTGCAATAGGGATTGTCTTATTGTAAAGGAAACACAGATTTCCTGGAGGTCAAGCTGGAGGTTGTCATTGCAAAAAAGACCCCCTCCCAAATTAGAGTATTTGCACCCATCTCTTAACATTTAGAACAATGACTTTCTAAGGGTTGCTGGAGACAGACAGGAAGATAGTATCTTTGCAGATTGTTGACTGGTTCCCTGAAATAGTATTCCACTCTAACCCTCTATAAGGAAAATAACTTAAAGTGCTCCACCAAAACAGCTGCTCCTACTAGCCTTTGACTACAACAAAGCAGTGTCCTAGTAGCTTGGCACTTCTGGAAATTCTAACCTCAAGAACCAGGGCTTGTCTACCATCCCTTTCTGTGTCTGTCACTCCTCTGGAGGACTAAGAAACTTTCACAGGGAAATATCCTTTGCTAAGAAAATTTCCCCATTTCCTCTCATCTGTGTGCTCTGTAGTGACTATGGGCTGCTTGTAGTTGGACCCGTAACTCTTAGGGCTCTCTCCCTATGCCTTGTCATTCATATCTATGACTGTAGGTGAAATCTCTGCATTCCCTATACCAAATCCAACATTGGAAGCTGGACTCTCAGACCTAAACACAAATCTTGTCCTACAATTTCAATAAATTTGATGAGAGATGAGAATACACAACTAAAGGAAGTCTAGCAGTCCAGACAAACACTCAAGTCTATTTGTGCAACTTGATTCCCTAACATAGGGCTTTACATTGAATGAAATGCTTCCATGAAATGATGAACCTAAAAAAAGCTCAAGGGATATCTGAATGCAACAGACTCCACTACCTTATGAAGAGTATAAACAGAAAAAGTAGCAATTTTATAATGTTCACTGAAATCAGGAAAACAATAGAGTAACAAAAAGAGAACTACAACAAAGAGAAAACATGAGGCATTCCAAACAAAATTTATGGAACTAAGGAAAGCTATAATAGAGCCAAAGTACACAATATAAGAGCTCAAGAGTGAACTGGAATAAGTTTCCAACTGAATGAAGGGTTAGAAGATAATGCAGTGGAATGTAACCAAGTATACCAATAAATAAAGAAAATAATTATACAGGAAAGAAGATAGCATATGAAGTCTACAGGATAATGGGATAACATTAAGAGAAACAGCATCTGATACATAAGGACCTCAGAAGAAGAGAGAAGAGGCTGAAACAATATTTGAATAAATATATTTAAACAATTCCATAAGTTGAGGAAGGAAGCAGAACTTCAGAGCCAGGAAGCTCAGAATCCCAAAGTACAGAAAAAAAGACCTAAATCAAGACACATTGTCATTAAAATGTCAAAAATGTGGAGAGGACTTCCTGATTGTGGCTTGGTAGAAAGCACTTTCAGGTCAATCCCCACAGACACCAAAAAATCACCTATTTTCCAGAGACAAGCACCAAGAAACAACTGGCACTTCAGCTAGAGATGGAACAGCTATCCTGATGACTAATGGTGGGTGAAGGCGTCCAGTGTCGTGTTCAGCTAAATCACAGATTTGGGACTCAGAATAAGACTCAGAATAGGTGTGGTGGGACAGATCAAGGAGAGGAAGCTAGGAACCTGGGGACCGGTTACAGAGGCAGCAAGGAGATCGCCCACTGGGGTTGGATGTGAGCCTGGGAAGAGCGAAGTGCAACAAGTTGGAAGGGCATCCAGCACACTGGGAGCTGACATGGAGGCTGCATTGTGAAATTGCAATAGGTAACAGAAATCAGCCAAAGAAATTCTCACCCCCTATCCCTCCCACAAACTTTTCATGCTAGAGCCACAGGGTCCTCAGAACAGATATCCCACCCACTGTATATTCCACCCACCAGATATC
This sequence comes from Solenodon paradoxus, assembly GCA_004363575.1. Taxonomy (NCBI): domain Eukaryota; kingdom Metazoa; phylum Chordata; class Mammalia; order Eulipotyphla; family Solenodontidae; genus Solenodon; species Solenodon paradoxus. Next base: position 66,725 of record RJWH01003121.1, read on the forward strand.
CTGCCCATTGGATACCCGACCCCCAGAATTATGGTGAGTAAGTAGTCCCTTATGGGGCCAAACTGCAATGCTACCCATTACAGCCACCCTGTGGGTAAAGGCAAAACTGCAGCCTGATTACCAATCCTGGGCAAGTATAAGGTGATCACACCTACACAACACAATTACTGCAGGGAAACTGAAGTCTCAGAAATATAAACAGAATGTTGAATAGAGCAAAGGCACAGAGAAATATAGGCAGAATGATTAGTTCAGTCAAATGCTGAAGGGAAAATCAATACAGCAGATGTATGCAAATTACATGAAGGGGAATTTAGGGTAACAGTGATTAACATACTCATGGAAATCCAGAAAACAGTAGAGGCAGTAAACAAGAATCTCAGGAAATAAAGAGAAGAATGAAAACAAGACATCAAACAGATAAGGAATAGATGGCTGAATTAAATAACTCAATAGAAGGACTCAAAAATAGGATGAATGAAGCTTCCAGTAGAAAAAGCAATCTGAAAGTTAGGATAGAGGAACTCGATCAAGCAAACCAGCAAATAAATTAAAAAAAAAAATCAAAGACTAGAAGACAACATTCAAGACCTCTGGGATAACATTAAAAAGAACAATATTCACATCATGAGGGTCCCAGAGGAAGAGAGAAAAGGAGGTAGAATCCATATTTAAAGAAATGATAGATGAGAACTTCCCAAATCTGAAGGATGAAGCCAGCCTCCAGATACAGGAAGCTCAAAAAGAGTTCCCAATAAAAGAAACCCAAGCAGCAATACACCTAGATACATCATCATCATAATGTCAAAAATATAAGATAAAGAAAGAATATTAAAAGCAGCAGAGAAAAATGTGTCACATACAAAACAGGCCCCATAAGATTGTCAGAGGACTTCTCAATGAAACTCTACAGGCCAGAGGGGAATGGCATAATATATTTAAAGCTCTGAAAGAAAAGGATTTTCAGCCTAGGAAACTATATCCGGCAAGATTATCATGCAGAACTGAAGGAATGATTACAACCTTTTCTGAAGACCAGAAGGTAAGAGTACATCACCACAAAAACAGATTTGCAAAAAATATTAAAGAATGCTCTGTAAAGTGTAAAGAAACCACACAGAAAAACAGTAAGACAGCAATATTAAAAGTGTCTGCCTAAGCCTGAGTAATAAAATGGCAGTTGAAGGTTATTTGAAGCCAGAAAGATAGGGGAATAATGACAACAATTATCATTTATTGAGGATCTCCTATATGGCAGCTTTTTTTTTTTGCTCATTGCCTTATTTAATTATCACTTCGACCCTTTGAAATTAGTGCTATTAATATCACTGTTTTCCAGATGAGAAAACTCAGACTCAAAACATTTAACATGCTTATCTCTCTAAATATGGAACTAAGATTATGGCCCTATGCTTTGGTGATCAAGGAGGGATATTTTTGAACTCGACATGCAGCAGCAGATGGAGGCTTTTCTGACCTTTCTAGAGTAACAGGTACACATTCCTTGGGAAAAGTACAATGGTTAGCTCCCTGTGGTAATGTAAATTAATATGCCATCATTTTCTCAGTTATGTTCCTGCCTGGTGGCTAAGTTTTATTTGAATCTACAAAGATACCAAAGATGGGAACCTTGCAGGGAACTACTCAGCTTGGCAGTATGAGAAAAGCGAACCAGTACCAATAGATGCAAGGGCAATGAACTTTTCCCAGGAAAATAATGAAAGAAATAGTCTATGGGCTAGAAGAGAGATGAAATTAGATCCACATTTTTCAGATGCGATTGGGCTTCAGAACCTCTCATAGAATGAGACACATGAAAGTTCCTGGACCCCACCATGGGGTCGATTATGACCAATGACCTAGAAATCCATATGTAGAATACTCTACCCTAATGATTTATATGCAGGTTTTTCTGGACTATTTTGTCTTTAGTAGAAAGTTAGACAAAAGAGCTCTTTAGGTATCTTCCAGATTTGAGACGCCTGCTGTTCTTTAAGTATTGAGCTATATGGCATGGAAGATATGTACCATGGTCACATTAGAAAGAGAGGGGATAAATGAGTGCCATTAGAAATACATAGTTAGAGATGACTTACCGATAATTTCACACTTGTGTTGTCTCAAAAGAGATGAAAATTGGATTTGTATAGAAGAGGTGAATGGTACTCTAGGCAAGAGAATTATAGAGAGCAAAGTCTCAAAGACAGGAATAACTGTGGTGATATCATGGTTTGTGTGTGGTGAGGTGTGATGAGAAGGCCATTGTTAAGGAACCCAGATAGTTTCCTTGAATCAACCAATAAGAGATAATTTTGGTTGAAAGGGATCAAATTAAAACGAGGATTGCATATTACCCAGAAGATGCAGCCTTGAAAAGCAAATGGGGTGGAGGGATCTTCGTAAGTTCTGCTGTGTGGAAGACAAGGAGATATGAAGTAATATTTTTGAAATTGTTTAAAATGCACATCACTATTTGATACATACACACATGTGTATAGGTATGTGTGTATGACAAAAAAAAAATTTCCTGAAAATAATTTTTACTGAGGACCAATGTAATGCACTCTGATTTCATGTCTGTGTGTATACAAAATAAAGTGAATATAATATACATACTATATATATATTTGTCTGCATCATCTGTATCTACTATATCTATTAAAAAGTTAGTCCCACTCTATCCACTAAATTAACTTCCCAAATTCCCAAAGAGTTATAAATCACAGTATGATAAACACTGGTCTAAAGCAGTGTAGAAAGGTATTCCTCCAACTGTATTCCACAAATTCAGTTCTTCATACTTCTCAGACAATTTCTATTCTTACTTTTTACTTAGGCCAAAATATTAATTAATAAACAAGTATTAACTGATCTAATGGAAATGCTTCAGAAATCTCAGACATTTAATCTTTGTTTCATTTTTCAAATACATTTTAAGTGTTTTAAAAAATTGTGGCAAAAGCAACATCTATATTTAAATGTTTAAATGTGTGATGTACTAAATTTAGATGTTTTGGAAACCAGTTACACATTAACTTGGACTACACTGTTAATTTGTTATTCTTGAAGACATTGAAATAAAGCTCTTGGCAGGTCTGTACTTCATATTTAACCTTCTTGTGTGTCATATTTAATAAAGGTGATAAGTTCTGTCCTAGACTTTCGGTTGCGCACACAAATTCTTCTATACATGATAGACTGTGCAATATCAGAAGAATATGTAACATGCTGGGTTGTGATAATGGTCTATCATAGAGAATTTAAGTGTTTCCTTTAAGTTTTAGATACAACTTTTAATTTTTATATTTTTACTAGCTCTCTTAACTGATGCTGCTCAGCTATAAAAAATTCTTAAACACATTTTAATAGAATCAGTAATTATTCTTGCATTTTACTATTGATTTTATTTTTGATTAATGTGGAACTGATATTTTTGAACACTGAAACAAAGTTTTTGTGTTTTTTATATATATATATATATATATATATATGTACCACCTTTGTTGTTGTACTGTAAATCCCTGAAGCACCTTACTCTGGAGCAAGCTACATAGGATTGCCAATGTAAGAGAAGCAAATCCAACACAAATCAATACCTGACTTTGGTGCATTTTCTACTGTGATACCATGGTAGTTGTACTATACTGCAAATGTTCTCTGATGTTACAGATTTTGGAAGGAAATGAGGTTATTCAAGGGTAACTGCAGGTTTTATATTTACCCCCTTTAACACACCATCTCAAAATGTGTTATTATAACTCCTGTTATTAGTTTTTTTAATTGTCTGAGTTCCAAGTGTTTTCTACAACTTCAGTTCTTCATGCGTTGGTATCTCAGAAGTTGACTCTGACATTACTTAACCACTGAAATATAGTGTACTTTTAGGCTTTGGGTTCACCTTTCCATTTCAGGGAAATGAAGCTAATTTGAAATCTTTTTTTCTCTTTCCAGAGCATGTCTCTTTCCAAGTGGCTGCCAAAATTTCTTCTGCTGGAACTTTCAAATGAATGAGAAAGATCTTCTTGCATTGGCAAGCATGAAAGTTTTTGATTATGCCTTGGTCTCATCTATTTTGGAGGCAAATGCTTCTTTTTTGGTACTCACCTATTCCTCACATTGGGCTTCAGTCACAATTGCTGCTATGTGTCTAGTTCCTAATACAAAGTAGGCATATGGTAGGAGTCCTATAAACTTTTCTTGTAAGGATCAATAAAATGTCACTTCTCTTGTCCCTCTGAAATTCACAAATCCTACCTTAAGATCCAAAAGCATGTGTTTATATATTCATTAAAGATTTTGTTATACCATATTATATTTTTCTTTCTGTTTTGATGTTCTCAGATTTCATTGTTTTATTATTTCTTTTGAGTGTATTAATATATGCTTTTTAGAATATTGAATTTTCACCTCAATCTGTTTTCAGTTCACACTGCAACCACCATCAGAGTTCTAGTGTCCATTAACCAATCAACACCACTTTGTTAATTCCTTCCTTCCCTTCTTCCCACACTCTACCTCCTGGGTATGAACAATTTTGTGCCTTGCAAATTTTGTTGAGATTTCCCTGTTCTTTTTTTTCTCTTTATATTCGACACATAAGTGAAACCATTCTGTATTTCTCTTTTTTTTCCTGGCTTACTTCACTTGGCATAATCTCCTACAGTTCCTCTCAGACTATTACAAAAGGCACAGTTTCATAATTTTTGAAGGAAAGGTGCAAGCAGGAATGAAGGGAAGCAGAGGCAGGGAGGACAAAAGAATAGGAAGAAGTACCTTATTTATTTTTATTTTAGTTGTTCACCTGCTTGCTCCCTTCACCCTAAGAAGTGAAACAGGATCCTGGGAGTATGTGAACTGAGCCAGCTAAAGGTGACTTATCAAACCACTACTCCAAGGGGGAGTACCACTTTTTTGCTTTTCTTTTCTTTCAACAGCTGCATAGAATTTCATAGCATATATAAAACTACAGTTTCTTTACCATATATAAAAAAAGACTAGAAATGGCTGTTGAATCCTGTTGAATGTATTTTCTATGTCTATTGATAATACAATGTGCTTCTGCTTTTTCTCTTTGTTGCTGTGGTATATTATGTTGATTGATTTATGTGTGTTGAACCATTGTTGTATCCCTAGAATAAATCCCACTTGGTCATTACATATAATTTCTTACATGTGCTGTTGGATATGGTTTACCAAGATTTTGTTGAAGATTTTTGCGTTTATATTCATAAGTGATATTGGTGTAAAATGTCTTTTTTGTCTGTCCTTTCCTTATTTTGGAATTATTGTGTTTGGATGTTTTCCCATCTCTTCTATTTTATGGAAGAGTTTAAAGAGGTAGTCTTAGTTGAATACATGACAGTATTTACTTATGAGGACATCTGGTTCTGGGTTCTTGTTTTAGGGGAGATTTTGATTACTGCTTTCATTAATGCAATTGTGGTTAGTGTGTTCAAGTTATTTATGTCTTTTTGGATCAATTTTGGAAGGTTATAGGATTCTAAAAATCTGTCTATTCAAGACTGATTTTGTTGGTATAAAGATTTTCATAGAAATGTCTTATGTTCCTTCTACTTTTGAAATGTCTGTTGTAATCTCTGCTCTTTTATTTCTGATTCTTGTTATTACAGTTTTCTGAGAGTGGCTGAAGTTCTATCAATTTGTTTACTTTTCAAATAAACAGTTTTTAGTTGTGTTGATCCTTTAAGTGATCTTGTTTTTTACTTCATTTGGTTCTACTCTAAGTTTTAACTTTACAGATTTTTGGTGTTGATTTTCTACTTTTTTATTTCTTTCAGGTATATTGTTAAGTATTAAATTTGAGATGTTTCTTGGGTTTTTGATGTGTTCTTTTATCACTATAAACTTTCTTTTTAGAACTACTTTTGCAAAACATCATGTTCTGGAAGCTTGTTTCTTCCCTTTCATTTGTTTCCAGGTAATTTAAAATTTTGTCTTTAATTTCCTAATTGATTCAGGAATTGTACAAAAGCATGTTGTCTGCTTTCCATATTTGTGGTTCTCTCAGTTTTGTTTTTTTGGTTCATACCCTTATGTTCTAGTTTCACACCCTTATTATAGGAAAATAAGTTATCTATAATATTAGTCTTGTTAAAAATTATTAAGATTTTTTTTCTCCCTGGATATGGTTTATCATTGAGATTATTCCATGAACACTTGAGAAGAACGAAAACTTTGTGTTATGATAGAAGCCTTTGCATATTATTGTTAGGTTCATACAATCTATTTATTTATTTAAGGTCTTGATTTCTTGATTAATGTCCTGCCTACTTGATGATCTATTGATGTAATTAGGGTATGTAAGTCTTCTACTATTATTGGATTGTTGTAGCTGTAGCCTCTTGGTCTTTTACTGTTTCTTTTACATATTTATGTGGTCCATCATTGTTGCATATATATTACCAGTTCTCTTTTTATTGACTCCTTGACCATGATGCAATTCAGCTTTGTCTCAAGTTCCCCTTGTTGGTTGGTCATCTATCTTGTCTGATATTAATATTGCATTTCTTTATTTACTTTCATATCCATTTCTTTCATGTATTTTCCCATAGCTCTTCATTTTCAAACTATGTTTGTCTTTATACCTGTGAGTATTTCTTTTTTTTTAAGGGAAAGGTACATGCAGGAATAAAGGCAAATAGGCAGGCAGGCATGAAGAAAGAGGAGAAAGAAGCACCTTCATTTTTAAAAATATTTCATTTAGTTGTTCACATTGATTTCCTCCAACCCCAGGACTGAGTCTCGAACCCCAGTGGTATGTGGCTTGCTCCTTCTAAGGTGATTGACCTCACCACTGCTACACCAGGGAACACCTGATGTGGTTTCTGGTAGTCATAATATGGAATTTTCCTGCTTTTCGATCTGTTCAGCCACTCTTAACTTTTGATTGGTGAATTCAGTTCATTTATACTAAGGGTGGTTATTGATATATAAAACTTCGTTGCTGTCATTTGAGCCTTTGTTTTCTATTTTTTTAATCAATGTTTGTTTGTTTCCCATTTGTTTCTGGTTGTCTTTTTGTTCTCTATTGCTTTTGATAGTGATTCTGGTTCATTATTTTCCAAAGTATATCTCTATATAAATTAGGTTTTATGGTTACCTTGTGTTTTGTCTCTAACCTAAGCCCCTCTGCTATAGTACTGACTCAGTTAACTCCATTTCCTCCATTTTTGTGCCCAAGTTTTCTTTTGTTTTGTGGTTCTTCTCTTTTGATATCCTGTCATTGTTCCTGATTCTGTTTTACTGTTTGCCACTATTCTCTGGTTTGGTTCTTTGTTATTTATTTTCCCTCTTGTAGCACTCTTTTCAACATTCCTGCTAAGGCACAGTTGGTGATCAAAAAATTCATTGACTTTTGTTTATCTTGAAGAAGTTCGTGTGTCCTTTTTGAATGACAAATTTGCAGGGTAGAGTATCTTTGATTGTCAGTTTTGTCTTTTAAGATTTTGAATATGCCATTCTATTCTCTCCTACCCTGTAAGGTTTCTGCTGAGAAGTCTGATGATAGCCTAATGGCTAGATATTTTTCTCTTTTCTCTCACATTTCTTAGTAGGGGTAGGTGCAGGAAGGAATGAAGACAAGTATGCAAGTAAGCAAGCAGGAGGAGAGAGGAGGAAGATGCATTTTTATTTTTTACTTAGTTGTTTATCTGGGTTGTTTTCCCCAGCCCTGGCTCATGAACCTAGACCCTGGGGGTGTATGTGAGCCATGCTGGCCTAGAGTGGAAGACTTATCTACTAGGTCACCAGGGTGCACCAGTAGGATTTAATTACCATTGGCTTTTGTCACTTTTATGATGTGTCTTGATGTAGATATTTTTGTATCTAAGAATTTCTGTGTTATATAATTTTGTGTCAGGTATTGGAAAGTCTCTACTATTACTTCTTAAAATAAATTTTCTGCTCCTTTTTCCCTGTCGTTGTCTTCTTGGTTACCTATTAATCTTATATTTGTTATTTTAACAGTATATGATATATCTTGCAGGGCTTTACTGTTTTTCTTTAATCTTAACTCTCCTCTCTTGTGAGAATCATCTCTATTTTTTTTCAATTTCTGAGATTTTTTCCTCAAAAATTGAGCATTTTATGGAAATTTGTATGTTTGCATTCAATTCATTTACTGTGTTGTATCTAGAAGTTCTGTTTGAGTTTTCTTTGTAGCCTCAATCTTTGTTAAAGTAGTCCTTATGATATGTTACTTCTTTTCTAAAGTCTTGGATTTTTCTTTGGACAGGTATTTGTGCATGGTTCAGATCATTCAGTTCTTTCATAACTATCACCCTGAATTATTTATCTGTTAAGACACCTTATTCAGTGTCACTTGATTTCTTCTCTGGGGAGCTCCTGGTATCTTCTCTTGGACTATATGTGGATATTTTTGTGTTTCATGCATATTTGTATTTTGGTACATTCTCTGTCCTCTGTTTGATACTCAAGTTTTATTTTACTCTTTCTCTTTTGTTTCCGTCCTAAGTTATGGTAGTTAGGGGCTTTTGTGGGTAGTATGGCAGTTGAGGATTTTGTGGTATCCCTGTGCAGGGTCACTCCATAATGATGATCTGTTTTGTTCAGCTTAGCAGCAGTCAGCATCAACCCTGCAGAGGTAGGCATGGTTGTTAAGCTCAGAGGTCTCTGCATTACATAAGTGAGCATTGATTGTAATCCCAGCCACTCTTGGGCTGGTAGAATGGTGGATGTGGGCTACCATGTCGACTCTGAGCACTTCCCCTCACACTCATAAGGCCATGTAGCTAATCCTGGACTGGTGAGCTCTAATTATATATTTATATATCCATTTTACTCATGAAGCTGATGTTTCCATGTGGGAAAAAATGACCCTGAATATTGCCATGATCTGGTACATTACCTGTTACTGATTAGACAATGAATATTGAAGGGATATATTACTAAATGTACAAGTGAGGTATGAAATTGTATGTAAACATACAAAACATTTTAGAGATTTATGAGGCACCTATGAAGAATTCTCAACTTCCTTATTGGCATTGATTTATTTATTCATTCACTCCTATGTTTATTCCACAAACATGAGATAGTCACCTACTTTGTGCCAGGCACTATTTCAGACTCTATGAATACAGTAGTGCGGGATACAAAGTCTCTAAACCCTTGGAGCTTATATTATATTTAATGAACCAAATAATTAATGATTAAGTAGTTAGGCCTTATCTAAAGTAAATACATGAGAATGAGCAATACATGAGAATGAGAATTGACAAAGATGTTTTATTTTAGATATGAGAGTCAAAATATGTTACTCTAAAAAGGTGACATTTGAGCAGAGACTATTAAAGTTTAAGTGAATCATTTCCTATAGGGTAAAATGATAAGGAGAATAAGTGGGAGTGGGAACAGGTAAAAATGTAAAAAATAATAAATGGGTAAATAAAGCAGCCAACCAAAGAAATGTGTCTTCCATGAAACAGTGATAATGTTTCAGTGATAATGGGTGCTATAAACTTAGAAATAAGAATAACTAACCCTGATCATGTAGTTTTTAAATGAATGTTGTTGCATAAGTTTGGTTTCTGTTGAGTGTGTATGGAATTTGGATGCAAGTCAAAATTGGATAGAGATTACATTTTAGTCTTATTCAGCAATGGCCTGAAAAAGAGTGGAAAGAATCGTCCAAATGAGAAGAGCTGGGAACAGTGCATCCAGTTTCCCACAATGAGAAGCGGTTAGATAGATTTAATATATAGAGATTCCTGGTACAACCTGATGGAGCAGTGGTTTGGTCAATTGTCTCTGACAAAAGTGTGTCTACATACATCCCAAGGATCTGGGTTTGCATACTGGGCCAGGGAGAATAACCAATATGAACAAATAAATTAAAAAAATCTTCTTCCTGGAACATCCTGGTGGCCTAATGGATAAGGCCACTAGATATAGTTCTCATACATTCCAAGGACCCAGGTTGAAGACTTGAGGTTGTGTGGGGGTGAGGGGAGCAGCCATGATAAACAACTAAAGAAAATAAAGTGCTTCTTTCTCCTCTCTTTCTGTCTGCCCTCCTACTCACCTTCATTTCTGTCTGCACCTTTCCTTAAAAGGTGTCCAAGGCCTAGATGAGAGAAAAATACTGCTTAATACCACATAATTTAAACCTTGACTATATCCTGACTTGGCTTGGTATTTTTTGCATGAGTAGTTACTCTTGATATGTTGTAATTGTTAATATAATCTCCACAGTGCAGAGGACCATAAACTCCTCATCACATTGAATCTGTACACTCAAAATTCAGGAGTTTTTTACTTGTATATGTTTTTTTTTTGTTGGTGTATCCCAAGGAACCAAAGCAGTATCTTGTACATATTAGGTGAAATTTAGTCTTTTAAATGAGATTAAAAAATATCCCTTATGACATTGTATAGCATTAAGTTGCACACATGTTGATTTGATACACTGATATACTGAAATGTGATCATCACTGAGTTTTAAATAACACCTCTATCACATCACGCAATTATTTTTTTGTGATGAGAAGATTTAAGATATCATCTCTTGTACATTTTGGAGTCTATAATGTTGAATTATTGACTGTTGTCATTATACTGTTAATAGGTCTGGTACATAATCCTAAAAGACATAATCCCAAAATGTCCTAATCCTGGATGTTGAAGTCCCAAAACACTGAAATCCTCAAAGGCTGAAATCCTGAAGACAGCCATTCCTAAAAGATCTCAGTCCCAAATGCTGAAATCCTGAGTACCATTAATTTTCATGAGGAAAAAGTTCATCTAAGTGAGGAATAAAGCCGATCTAGGAGAGATCCTCTGTAGGTGTTCTAGCTGTTTGACAGGATAGATATGTGAAATTGTCCCCTTGCAGCTAGATCATGAGGAGCTGTGTGTAACAGGTAATTTGTTGGCAGAAGATATTTGAGATTTTGATATGACATGATATGATATGAGATATGAGAGAAGCTTCTCATTGGTGCAAGAAATACTGAGCATCACTTCCGGGTTGTAATCCAGCAATCAGTAGACATTCTAGCAGTTGGTGCCAGCATATCACCTATAAGATTTTAACACTTCCAGCATCCTCATACTAAATATAATAAAATAAAAAAATAAGCATGTGTTTGTCTTTTCAGATGACTCTTCTCAGAGAATATGCCCTTTTCAAAATGTCAAGAAATTTTTCTGAAAGGTTTTGATAACCTCTTCTCCAGCATTCTATTTTCTGAATTCCAATATTTTTAACTTTCTGGATTTCAAGCATTTTGGGATTTTGTACTGAGTCCTTTGGGATTATGATTTGCATTGACTTCTCATTAGATGTCCAGAAATTCTTCATATTCTGACTACAAATGTATACCCTTTAATAATATTTCCTCAATTCTTTCTACTCCTTGGGCCTTGGTAACAACTATTTAACTCTGTTTCTGTGAGTAATGCCTTTATAGTTTCTACATTTAAGCAGTAACATACAGTATTGGATTTTCTGTCTGATTTATCTCATTAACTAACCTGATGGATACCTACAGAACATTCTACTCAAAGTAGCAAAAATAAATATTATTTTCTGTACTCATGGAACATACACAGGGTTAGATTATATTTTAGGTTACAAAGCAAATCTTATAAAAATTAAGAAAGCCGAAATTATACCAAGCATCTCCTATGACCGCGATAGTGCAAAAATAGAAGTTACTATCAGAAAGGAAACTGGAAAATTCACATATAGGTGGAAACTAAAAAATACTCAGTTCTGAACAATCAGTGTATCAAAAAGAAATAAAAATATAAGTCATGAGATATATTGAGATTTATCAAATTAAAACAATGCACACTAAAATTTATGGGATGCAACAAAATTAATAGTAAAAAGAATTATTACATGATAAAGGCCTACATTAAAAGAGAAGTTTTCAAATAAGCAACTTTACAACTCAGGGAATTAGGAAAATACAGCTAAGCACTAAGTAAACAGAAGGAAAATAGTAAAGATTAGGCAAGAATTAATATTAGGGGAAATCAATGAGGTTTTAAAAAAATATACTATACACAAAATTGACTAAATTATAGTTAAATGAAGAAAAAGGATAGATTCAAATTAATAAAATCAGAAATAAAGGAAGATACATTACAATTCAATGCCATGGATGTAAGCAAGATCACAAGGCTACTATGAATAATTTTATAACAATTATTAGATAAACTATAAGTATTCTGTAATTAACTAAATATTCACAAAGTACAAAGACTCAGTAATGAAAGCATAAACAATCTGAAAATATAAATAATAAGGAAGTACATTGAGTTGGTAATCATAAACTTCTCAACAATTAATAACCCAGGACCAGAAGGCTTCACTAATGAGTTCTATGAATCATTTAAAAAAGAATTAATGCCAATTATTCAAAAATGCTTCTAGATAGTTGCAGAGAGAGAGCAATGCTTTCCATGTAGTTTACGAGTCTATCATTACTCTGAAAACAAAGTCAGACAAAGATACTACAAGAAAATTAGTCCAATATACCTGGTGACCATATATGCAAAAATTTTCAAGAAAACACTAGAAAATAAAATTTAATAGCACATTAAACTATCTATGCACAATTATAAAGTGAGATTTATCCCTGTTGTTAAAGAATACCTCATGTACAAAGCAATAAATGTGATACACAATAAAAATTAATAAAAGATACAAATCATTTGATCTCAATAGATGCAAAAATATATGAGAAAATTAAACATCCTTTCATGACAAAAATTCTCAAAAAATTAGATACGAAAGAAATGTTTCAAGATAATGGAGACTATATATGACATACCCACAGCTAGCATCCTACTCACCAGGAAAAAATCGAAAACCTTTCTTTTAAGATAAAAAATAAGAGGATTCCCATTCTTGCTACTTCCAGTCAACACATTAGTGGAAGTCCTAGTGATGAAAATTATAAAAGTTGCACAAGGCATCAACATTGGAACTTAAATAATAAAATGCTCTATCTGCAATTGACATGGATATATTGTACATACATACATACATATATATATATACACGCACAAACACAGGTATATATATTCTCATATAACGTAAGAAGTCAATAAAAAACTATTAAATTAATAAACAAATGCATTAATGTTTCAGGATACAGAATCAACATGAAAAAATCAGTTGCGCTTCTATATAACAACAAACTATATGAAAAGAAAATAAATAATCAATATAATCACCGTAATATCAAAAATAATAAAGTTCTTAGGAATAAACATAACTAAGGTGGTGAAATACTTGTTTAAAACGCTACAACCCCCCTTTTGACTCTGCCCATTGTGATGGGCAAAAACAAGCACCTTACCAAAGATTTTCAGTGAGTCAAGAAAAATGTGGTTGAATCATTTTCTAAGAAGCACTAGTATGATGTCGAAAGCATCAGTCATGTTAAATACAAGAAATATTGGAAACACACTACTCATGAGAACTCAAGGAACCAAAATTTCATCTGATGACCTCAGTTGTCGTGTATTCAAAGTGAATCTTGCTGATCTACAGAATGATGAAGTTGCATTTAGAAAATTCAGGCTGATTACTGAGACTGTTCAGGGAAAACACTGCCCGACAAGTTTTCATAACATGACTCTAACTTGTGACAAACTGTACTCCATAGTAAAAAGAAAGTCAGACCATGATTGAAGCTCATGCTGATGTCAAGATTACCAATGATCGTTTGCCTCATCTATACTGTGTTGGTTTTACTTTTAAAAAAGCCACAGCAATCAGATTCAGAAAACCTCTTATGTTCAGCACCATCACATCTGCCAAATCTGAAAAAAAAGATGATAGGAATCATGACCAGAGAGGTGCAGACTTGAAAGATGTGGTCAGTAAATTGATTGCAGACAGCATTGGGGAAGACATAAAAGAGACATGCAAATACATTGACCCATTTCATGATGTTTTTGTCAGAAAAGAAAAAAATACTGAAGAAGCGCAAATTTGAATTGGGAAAAATTCATGGTGAAAGTAGAAGTCCTGGAAAAAGCAACTGGGAATGATGCAAATGCTAAAGTTGAACAATGTGATGAATATGAACCACCAGTCCAAAATCTGTTTAAAATTCAGACTATTAAAGGTGACGAATAAATGGTTTATTTGTGAAAAAACAATAAAAAATTGAAGGAAACCTAAATAAATGCCAATACGTATCACGTTCATAGATTGAAAGACATAACATTGTTAAAATATTCACACTATTCAGAGTAATTCTTATATTCACTGTTATCCCCTTCAAAATCCTAAATGCAATGATATTCTTTCATAAATAGCATAGCAATGCTTAAATTCAGATAGAACCACTAAACACCTAGAATAGCCAAAACAATGCTGAGAAAGAAAAAAACTGAAGTCATCATAGTTTCTGGTTTCAAAATATATTAAAAAGACATGGTTATCAAAACAATACATTACTGTCATAAAGACAGACATATATATGGATGGAACTGAATAGAAAGCTTAGAACTAAACCCACGCATATACCAATCTTTGACAATGGTGTCAAGAATGCTCAGTGGGGAAAGGGTTGTCTCTTCAACAAATGGTATTGGAAAAATTGGATGTCAACATGAAAAATAAGTACAGGGGGAGAGAAAGGAAAGAAGGGAGGAAAGAAAGAAGGAAGGAAGGAAGGAAGAGAAGAGGAAGGAAACCCTAATCTTCCACTGCACAAAAATCAACACAAAAAGATAAAATACTGAAAAGCAAGACCCAAAATAGTAAAACTCACAGGAAAATAAAAACAGAGGGAAATCTTAAAATCAGTCTTGGCTATAATTTCTTGGTTTATGATATCAAACATTTAGACAACAAAATTGATAAGTAGGACCATATCAAACTAAAGTGTTTCTGCACAACAGATGAAAATAATTCACAGAATTAAAAGAAAATCTATAGGAGGAGAGAAAATATTTGTGAATCATATATCAGACAAAGGGTTATTTATCCAAATATAACCCTGAATATTGAAAATGTATTCTCTATCAACTGACCTAAACAGCCAGACAAAGCAAAATAACAAAATACAAAGAAAAATTCTTTTAGACTACAAATTCAAACTGCGATTACCAAGGGGGATGTATAAGGTGGTTTCTGGGAGTGGTATTCAAAGTGATACTTTTGAATAATAGTAGAACTCTTGTTGTGAACGTGGTGTGATATAAACTTTGATTGAGTTGGTAATCTATTTCTAAAGCATATATTATTGTGAACTAATGGTATATTCATATATATATATCAAAATATACAAAGAACTCCTACAACACAATAACAAAAAAACTGAACTGAAAACCTGATTGAAAAATGGACTAATAACTTTACATATTTTTCTCCAAAAATGACCTACTTGTATAAAAATATATGAAAGGAGCTCATCATCAGTACTTATCAGGGAAATGCAAATCAAAATTACAATATGATATCACCTCCCAACTGTAAAGTAAGGTTACGAAAATGAAGAAAAAAAACCAAAAACTGAGTGTCAGTTTGATTTTAACCAAGTACCTGACAAAATGTTCTATAAAATTTTGAATGTGTAAGATACTGAAATATTGATAATATAAGAATATCACTTAGTGAATTTAGAGAATATACTTGGACTATCCAAGCATTATTGGATTATGGCTCCATGTTAGCTTGGAACAATTGAGCTAAATCATGTCTTGTTTAACACTTTTTATCAACAACAAATCAAGACATGGAATGAAGTTTATCAATGTTGTAGATTACCCAGAGCTAATACTATATATTGATAACCATGGTTTTAGAATTATCTTAAGTATCTGTAATATTATACCAAAGTAAGAAGATGACATCTAAGAGGTATAACTGTCAACTACTAAATTAAGATTCAATAATTACTTGTTCAAGTTCAGGAAGGAAGACAGACCTCTTTAAATGGTTCTCAAAAATGTTAATGGTCGTCTATATCAGGTAAGTAGAGCATCAGAATATCATAATAAATATGTATCATGAAACAGAATAGTGGAGTTGGAAAGAACTTTATATAACAAAATGTTTAACCTCTCCTTTTTCTGGTAAGGATATTGAAGCCCAGAGAGGAGGTGAGAATTTTGAATCAATAGGAATTTAGGATTAAAATTCAGATATTCTAATTCAAATAACCCCTTCCAACTGCCATTCAATTTCACTGATTCTTGTTTTGTATTCTGAAATTAACAGACCAATAATATTAAGTCTGTTCTATAGCTGTTAATATACATATAATATAAATATCATACA
The DNA here is from genome assembly GCA_004363575.1 of Solenodon paradoxus. Lineage (NCBI taxonomy): Eukaryota > Metazoa > Chordata > Mammalia > Eulipotyphla > Solenodontidae > Solenodon > Solenodon paradoxus. The sequence goes on from RJWH01003121.1 coordinate 83,013, forward strand.
TGACATATCATATCACATATGTATAAATACATCATACTACATAAACTTGAATATATAATCTATATCGGGTCATATGTTATGAGTTTTTCTGTGACATGATTTATACACTTCAATTTAAATCTTAAAGCTCTTTTCATGTTATTGCATACATAAAGGAATTTCATAATTTTCAATAGCTGCATAGTAAACTTAATTATTTCTCCTTTCTGGCTTCTTTAATCCTTCACTTGTTGATGATTTTCATATTTTTTTCATTGTACTAAGTTGCTCTTTTAGCATTCTTGATTTGAAATCCACTCACTTCTTAGCTGCCATAAACTATTTTCTGCATTGCTAGAACTTGGGGAACTAGAGATCAGCTGCACAATGGTATGTGTCTAGAAGATTAATGAGGCACCCCGTATCTACAGATACTAAAATTTTGAACAATCACTGAGCAATGATGCTGTAAATCATGCATAACTCCTCATGCTGACCCCTAGAGTAATTCTTATCAAACTTTCTAATTTTCTTTTTTGCTTTGAGAGTACAGATCAAGTCTTATTCAATTGCATCCCCAACATCCAACACATTGTCTGACTCTGAAATAGTACCTCTTACAAATTTATGAGTTAATGTTCCATCATGTAATGCTCATATTTTATTATTTTGCCTGCTTATTTCCCATAGAGAAGCCAATTCTACAGATACATTAGAATCTTCTCTTTCTCGTACCATGAATACATGACCAGAAACCCAGAGAACATTACCAGTGTGTTCTTTTGAGGATGAAGAGAAAGGAATGGTCCTGTTTCATATTCTAGAACAGGAGTACAGCTCTCCAATCCACTTCTTGACTCTCTGGAAACTTTGCTCTAGGTTACAGTCTGGACTTACAGTCTCTGATTGACACCAGTCATATTTAATAATGCTTCCTTCTCACTCATGACCCTCAAAGGAGCTATCTGAAATCACCTCATACATGTCCTTACAATTTCACATTTCATCTTAGTGTACCCAGAGGATAGAGAAGGTAACTGGACCAGGAGCTATAAAATCTGATTCAGGAGTAAATGCTGCCAGTGACTTACTACATAACTCTTAGAATTTCCTTTTCTCTTTCTTGTTATCAACTTCCTATTATGTACAATAAGATGGATTGATTAGATTTGTATCTTCACACATTTTTGAAACAATGGATGTCTTTATTCACACAAAATTTACATAAAATAGTTATATGATACAAATAAGTGGTATTTTATTTAATATACATTTCAAAAATTAAAACATGAGTTTACATATAAATTCATTGAGGACTAATTAGTTGGTTTATCAAAAACATGTGAAATCAGAATTTGTACTTAGCAGTTGTATAGCAATCTATATAATAAATTTACATCTGCATTCTATTTTGTTTAATATAGCCGAAGGAGCACAAATTATGTAGAGTCAGTGAACAAGGTGCTGAGTATAAATGGAAAGCAGGACAGACATAGTCCTTGTGCACATAATGTTCATTAACTAGTACAGAAAGTAATCTCACAGATATTTTTCAAGAAGTTAGATTTCATGCTGTATTCTTATCACAAAAATCATAAACAAAAATCTAGGGGTAGAAACGTTGGGATGTATCTGTTGCATAGATTGTGATGTTTTAATGGATATGAACTTGCCATCAACTTCAACTTAATCAAGTTATATATATTAAATTTGAACAGCTTTTTGTCACAAAAGCCCAAATGTTTTGTAAACTTTTTAAAAATAATTCAAATCAAAAATAGACCAGGAGTAAAGATATCAACCTGTAGGAAAGAGATTCAGATCCTCTCCAACTAGTATTTCAGCTATTTTCCAGAACACTGAAGGAAATCAGGCACAGAGGCTATAGAGACCAAAAAGCAATCACTACAACAAAGGGTAGGCAAAAATGTCAGTGTTTAGAACTACACTATAGATTCAGTACTTGGGATGTGCTAGACGGGGGTGGAACCATGAAAATAAATGGGCCTCCTAGAGAGTTGCTTGAAAAGCAGCGGAGAGCCGGCTCAGCAGGACTGGGATGTGGAGTCAGGGGAGAGAGTCTTAGCACAGGGAAAAAGGAGAACCAACACTCTGGTGGTCTGAGCTGAAGCCGGTGTGTATGGGCACCATTATAATAGATAGAAAGCTAAAGGAATTCCCCAGACCCAGACCTTCCCACCAACACATTGTGCTGAAGCTTCAGGACCCAACCACCAGACATTCTGTCCCCAAATTTTCTACCCGCTGGATATCTCGTGCCCAGGATTAAAGGAATAAGAAAATCTCACTGGAGGGATAAACATTCAGTGATACCCACTAGCACCACCCTGTGGGTGGACACAGAACTGCAGATTGATTGACAACAGAGCCGCAAGGTGATCTTTACTGTTGAACCAGATTCTGAAGGAAGTCTCTGCATAACCCAAACAAACTACAACCCCATAGGCCACAAGATTCTTCTTCTCAAAAGTCACATCAGTGATCTTGGAGATAGCCTGCAAGACCAGGATTCTTAAGCTGCAATTATATCAACGGACTCACCAATGGAAAGTCTTATCAGGGTTATTTTCCTAGGGGCCCAGTTAAGGAGTTTGTCACCCATTCCCATTCCCCCTACAGTGCAATTCAAGTCGTGTGTGTGTGTGTGTGTGTGTGTGTGTGTGTGTGTGTGTGTGTGTAAAAGTAATCTCCCAACATGGCTTTCATTTCTAAATATGTTTTCCAGCCTTACAAATTTACAGGTTAGGGACTGTATATTACTCATCTCTGGGTCTCTACAATCATTCCTTTCCTGTTCTAGACCCAATACCAACAAAGCTATTCCCGGAACTTTCCATCTATAAGCAGATCAAAAAATAATCGTATTTCCTGAGATTTTCTTTGAGAAACAGACAGAACTCTACTTCCCCCCTAAGTCAGTACTGGGGACACAATCCCTGGAAATAGGATTGAAAAATATTTTCTGCTCATAAAGACTTCTGTGAATACAGGAATCTCACATTCTCTGACCTTTTATCTGCAATTAAGGAAATGTCTTTGGAAACTTTGAGACCTTGAAATAATAATTATTATCTTTCCCTGTTGAACATGCCTATACTCTGCTACATGATACCTTAACACAAGCTTATTACATTATGGAAAGGAAGGAAAATCCTTTAGCCTAACCCATAGAAACAACCCCACAGTACTTAACAGATGAAAGAGACAGAGAAATATGCCCTACATAATGGATTCAAAGAAAACTCCAGGGCAATGTATGAATAAAAGGAATTAAAAACTTGTCTGAAGAAAATATTAAACCAGCAATCTTAATGAAGCTCACTGAAATCGGAAGAACAATGGATGAACAAAAAAAAGCACTACAATTAAGATAAGTTATGAGGCAGTTCTAAACAGCATTTATATAATTAAATAATGCAATGGGTGCAGCAAAGAAAATAAAAGAAATAATTAATAGTAGACTGAGAGAATTGTCAAATATACTTAGTATCCAGAAGATATAGCAGAGTAATACTCTCAAACAGAACAATAGAAAAATAAAAATAAAAATAAAAGATGGCAACATATACTATGGGATGACATCAAGAGGAACGACATTTACATTATGAAGTGGATGAAAGAAAGAGAGAAACACTATTTGAAGAAATAATAGCTGAGCATTTTTCTAACCTAGGGAAGAAAACAGACATCCAGATCCAGGAAACTTAAAAGGTTTAAAACAAAAAATCCCAAATACACATCAACACACACTATAATGAAAATAAAGATCAAAGATAAGGAAAGTATTAAAAGAAGCTTGAGAAAAATGAGTCATGTGTCACGAAACAACCATAAGACTTGCTGAAGCTTTCTCAGTGTAAAGATTGCAGTAAAGAGGGGGATTACATGACATATTTAAATTGTTAAAAGAAAAAAAATTCCAACCAAGAACACTCAACTCCACCAGACTATCAATTAGAATTAAAGGAGTGATAAAGACAAGCATCAGTCAGAACTAAAAAATCTTTAAAAAAAATAAAATATTTTTTATAAAATGAAAAAGAACTTCACTTAAATGTTAGTAAGACAGAAAAAAATATAAAATATGCAGAGGAGAGTAAAAATGCAAACTATTATAATGAACTTGAGGCTGACTTGCATTCAAGTTAAAAAGCATTATAAGCATAGATTCGTATATAAAATCAAGGGTAACCTTGGAACATAAATCCACAGAAAAAACAAAGAAAAAAATAAAAAGTGAAACAAAACACAATAAAATTTCAAAAGCACAAGAGAAAAAATTAAGAGAATAACAAATGTACAGGAATAATCTGGAACAATAACTAGAAAAATGGAAATGAATTAAAAATAAAACCAACTTTCTACTACAAAAGGAAAGCCATGTAACTTATAAATACAAGCATAGGCTCCAAGTCAAAGGTTAGAATACAAGTCTATAATCAAATGATAATGCAAAAAAATAGATAAAACAAGTCTTACATCAGATCAAAAATACTTCTAATTAAACAAGATGACAAATACAAGGCTGGATATTGCATAATGATAAAGGTGTAAATTCAGAAAAAGACATAAATCAACCAGAGAAAGGGGAAAAAAACATATCCACAATCCCCAAAAAAAATTCATTTGACAGGATTTAGCATGCATTTATGATAAAAACTCAATAAAATGTCTATAGAAAGAACATTCCTCAGTATAATAAAGGTCATATATGATAGACCAAGAGTCAATATGACACACAGAAATGAAACAAGGAAAATGTCCTTATATATTCAGAACAAGGCAAAAGCATGCATTCTCATGGCTGATAATCAACATCATATTGGAAATCCTAGCCAGATCAATAAGGCAAAACAATAAACTAAATAAAAAGAATCTAAATTGTAAAATAAGAAAATCTATTTGAAAATAACATAATATTTATAGAAACCCCTACGGACTCAACAACAACAACAACAACAAAACTCTTTGCATTAATAAGTGAATACAATAACATTTCAGACAATTCTTTACAATTATTAAAATATATTATTGTCAAACTATACTTTTTGTTAATATTATTCCCATTTATTGGGATGACATATACATAGAATGTAACTTCTGTCAACATTGATATGTTCATTTAGCATACAGAAATTGCATCTCAGTCTTTATTTAATATCACAACAAGAATAATAGTGTCTTTTACACCACCTTGTTTCCTCCCAAAATTCCCTCCCCTATTTCACCCCCCAGAAATCACAATTTTGTATCCTGTGAATTTTGTTGGGGTTTGTCATTCATATTTTTCTTTATGATTTCTTTTTTTTTGTTTCTTTCCACATATGAGTGAAAACACTTCTCTTTTTTTCTTTCTGCACTTCTCTTTTTACTTTCTGACTTATTTCACTTAACATGATGCCCACCAGATCCATCCAGACTGTTTAAAAGGACACAAAGTTGGTATTTTTAATAGTTTCATAGATATCCATTGAGTATATATACCACAGATTCTTTATCCAGTAATCTGTTGATGGGCATTTAGAACACTACCATGTCTTGACTATTGTGAACTACACTACCATGAACATAGGGTTGAACACATTTGTTTTCTAATAGAAGATTTTATATCCTCTGGGTATATATTTAGGAGTGACATTGATGGATCAGATGGTAGATTCATCTTTAATTTCTGAGGAATCTTCATACTGTTTTTGAAAGATGTTGCACTAATTTACATTCCCATCAACCATGAAAGAGGGTTACTTTTTCCCACCACATTCCAATGCTTGTTGTTTCTAGTCATTTTGATATGTCATTCTTATTGGTGTGAGGTAGTATCTCATTATTTTGTCTTTGCATCTCTCTGATGATTAGTGATGTAGAATATTTTTCTTGCATCTGAAGGCCATCTGTGTGTCTTCTTTGATAAGTTCCTTTTTAATTCTTCCGTCCATTTTGAGAGGGTGATTTCCTTTTTACTGTTGACATTTATAACTTTTTACACATTTGATGATAAGATCTTATTTGATGTATTTGTATGAATATATTCTACAATTCCCTAGGTTGGCAGGCAACAAAATTAACATAAAGAATCTGTTGCATTCCTGTATACAATGATATAGAAGAAAAATAAATTAAGATGATTCAATTTACACTTGAAACAAAAATGTATTAAATACCATGGAATCAACTTAAGAAAGGAGATGAAAGCCTGTACAATGAAAACTGCAGTATATTTTGAAAATGAATAAAATAAGATAAAAAAATAAATGGATAAGTATTACACGCTCAAGTTTGGGAAGAATTAACACTGCAAAAATAGCTATCCTACATAAAGCATTATATTATTATTTATTATACATAATGCAATTCCTTCAAAATTCAATTGCTATTTTTTAAGAAAATAGAACCAATATTTTCACATTTCTATGTGATCATAAAAGACCTCTACTGGTCAAAACAATCATGGAAAGAACAAAAATGAGATATAACATACCTGGATTATGAACTGTCTTCCAAAGTGATAGTAATCAAATACAATGATACTGGAATAAAATAAATACACAGGTCATTGGAATATAACTTATTCCTCAAAATATACTCACACATATATTGCAGTTAATTTATAACAAAAGAACAAAGAATCTACAACTGAGAAATGAAACTCTTTTAAACAAACAATGTAGGAAAAAAAGAAAGACACATGCAATAAGACGAAACTAGATCATTCTTTAAGACCTTACTCAAAAAGCAATTTTAAGTATTTACAGACTTGGATGAAAGAAAAAACATATAGCAAGAAGAAATCATACACATTTCATTTTATTTCATCAGTCTTTGATAATCTTTTTTGACAACACTAAAGTGGCAAGGGAAACACAAAAATAAAGACATGGGAATATTTCAAACTTCTTCACAGTGAAAAAATGACCATCCAAATAAAAAGAAAACCTATTAAATAGGTGAACATCACCTCTACAAGAAGAGGAAAACATTCAAAATATATAAATAGATCATAAAACTCCACAATAGAACAGATAATTCAATCAAAATATGAACATAAAATCTGAATAGTCTTTTCTCCAAAGAAGACATACAGGTAGCCAACAGGCATAGAAAAAGATGTTACTCACCTCTTGTTATTAGACAAATGCAACCCAAAACAACCATGATATATCACCTCACATCTCTGAGAGTGACTACTCAAAACATAGCAAATAAATATTGGTGAGTATGTGGAGAAAATGAATCATTATACACAATTGATGGGAGTGCAATTTGCTCTAATCATTATGGCAAGTAATATAGAGATTGCTCAATAAATAAAAATGGAAATGCCATATGTTCTAGTTATTTCGCTTTTAGGTATTTACCCCTAAATTCACAAAAGCATGAATTTAAAGGTATATATGAACCCATGTTTATTGCAGCATTACTTGCAATAACCAAGAAAATGAAGCAACCTTCATGCCTATCAACAGTTAAGTCAACAAAGAAGATGCTGTATATATACCAAATGGAATACTCAACAGACATAAACAGATGAAATTCTGAAATATTTGACAAGTGAAATAAGTCAAAAGGAGAAAGACAAATAACATATGATCTAACTCATACGTGAACTAAAAACATTGAAAATGAGCAAACAAGAACTAATCCTTGAACATTATGAACAGAATTAATGCTACCAAAAGGGAATGGTTTGGGGGTTTGGAACAAAACATAGTGAAGATTCAATGAGCTTTGATGTCAATTATAATTTTGTGTGGGATGGGAGTGTTGTGTTATCATATATTTGTAAAGACTGAATGTACACATCTAAGCTAATTTTATACATCAAACTTACTTCCGTTAAAAATACTCCAGGGGGACATTTCATTAGAGTCCACATTTTTGTGAAGTGACTTCCAGGAACACAACCATGTCCTCAAAATAAACGCAAGTTAAAATCCCCCAATATAACATAAGTCTTGAAATAAAGCTAAAATTATGGTCAACTTATATTTGAAAAAAGATCCAAGTATCCCCAGTGGGAAACCAATAAACATAGTCACCTCAGTAAATGGTGTTAGAAAAATTGAATACCCAGTGCATAATAATGAAATTGGACTCCTGTGTTAAACTTATCATAAAAAGATAACTTAAAATTGATTGATAAATATATAAGAATTAAAACCATTAAACTTTTAGAAACCAAAATGAAAAACTGTCTTGATATTGATCTTGGAAATTATTTTTGGATGTGACACCAGAAACATAAGCAATAAAACAAAAAGCAAGAATTTTCACTGCATTAAGCTAAAAAGCTTCTGTTCAAGATAATAATCAACAAATGAAAAGAGTAAAGAAGGGGATAAAATGATACCTGTATTCCTGGCAAGTTGTTAAAATCCAAAATATGTGAGGAATTTATTCCACTCAATGTATAAAATAAATATTTAAAGTGGAAGAAGACTTGAATAGACATTTTTCCAGAGAAGGAATGTAAATGGCCAAGAAATACATGGAATGATGAGAGTGCAAATCAAAATTGCAATGATATAATCTCTCACATATTTTAGAATGACTGTTATCAAAAACACAATATACAAGTGCTTGTGATTAAGTGGAGAAAAGGAAACCCTTAGTAAGAATGTAAATTGGTACTCCCACTGTGGGAAAAAATGTATAATTTTCTCAAGAAATTGAAAATAGAGATGTTATATTATTCAGCAATAACAATTTCACTTCTGGATATAAATATGTAAAATATAAAGTCATTGTTTCAAAGAACTATCTGTACATTTTCATGCAGTATTATTCAAAATAGTCAACACATTGACTATTTTTATGCAGATGTGCATGTTCTAACAGAGTAATGCCTTGCCTAGTTGATAGTATGAAGAAATCACAAGAAGACTCAGATGACAAGCACATGGCCTTTATTGTACTTGAGACAGGGGATTCTGATAGCAGCAGATCTAGCATACTTCTGGAAAGCTATTGCACCACTGATCGGGAGAGGGTCTCTTTTATAGGAGGTATCAGCAGAGAGAGGGTCATGAGAAGGTAGGAACAGTCAAGTGGGCAAGAACAAAGAATATTCAAGTGGACAAGAGCAATGAAATTCTAGAGCAGGACATCTCAGGTCCAGTCATGGCAGGCAAGGCAGTTATCATCTCAGAAAGTCCACCTGTAATATTCAAGCCTGTGTTCAACAATGACCACTTAGTAGAATGGAGGTAATCAATAGCTAAGGCATAGGGTAAATAGGGGGATATTGGTCAAATTCTGCAAGCTTTTCATTATAAGATGCATAATTTTGGAGATTTAATGCACAGCAAGATCACAGTTAACACTACTGTATTGCATACTTGAAGTTGCTATGAGACTAGAGATTTAATTTTTCCACTGCAACAACAAAAATATTAATTATGTGAAGCAAATAATGTATTAACAAGCCTCATTATGATAAACATTTCACATTATATCCATTTGTAAAACCATCACACTGTATATTTGAAATGTAGACAATGGTATGTGAAACAAATAATACCTGCATTTCCAGGAAGTGGAGGGAAAATGAAACAATTTAAAAATATTCCAGAGCATGCTTTTCTTCTGAATAAGGCCTGTTCTCAGGAAAAATAAGTAAAGCTTAGCCTAACCTCTTGGTTTAGTATCCAAGACTTACAGACATATGAGAATACAAATATTCAACTCTAGTTGTTTCTAGCCTTCCACATGGAAGAAGGGAACTTTCCAGCTCTATCCTTCCATAATAAAGGGACTATAAAATAAATTGAGATACATTTATTAAATTCCAAATCCAGAGGATTTAACTCACCAAATGTCTTTGATCTGACAGAAGATAGATTGCTTTCCTTCACCCTTCATAGCTTATACTTTTTTAATGGAAAGGTACAGACAGGAATAAAGGTGAGTAGGCAGGCAGACAGGAAGATAAATGAGGAAGAAACATTCATTTTATTTAGTTGTTTTTCTTTGTTGTTTAGCCAGTTACCAGGTCATGAACCCAGGTCTTTGGAATGCATGTGGACTACACCAGGCAGGAGACAGTAGACATATCTGCAAAACCACCATAATGCACTGATTTTTAAAGGTCACCTGCAGAATTACCTTTTTTCCAGGATTATAAATTTACAAGGTATAACAAAAGGCAAAAATACTACAATTTAAGGAGACAGAGCAAACATCAAAAGTAGACATGGTAAAAGGCAATAATGATCAGATCAGAAATTTAAGTAACAAAATTGATAGGCCAAAAAGTCTGATGCATAGAGCAGTGTGCAAGAATAGATAAGTAATAAAAGCAGAAAAACAAAAAATAAATGCAATCAATCTAAATAAAACACTGTAAAATAAATAAATAATATTTTTGATAGTCTTATTAGCAGACTAAACACATCTGAAAAAAGAATCTCTGACCAAGTGAATGAACCAAAACTGAAAATCAATGAGAATGGATATTGCAATAAACAAAAAGAACATAATACCCAGTCTTAAAAGTTTGCATCACAAGAGAAAACCATAACTATGTATGGTGATGGTTGTTAAGTAGACTTATTGTGATGACCATTTCATGATATATACAAATATACAAACATCAAATCATGCTGTACCCATGAAATGTGCATGTTATATGTCATTATACCGCAATAAAAAGAGGGGAAGAACAGAATAGCCAAGTACTGTGGGACAACTATCTTGTAGCTCTTTTATCACACCCATATTAAGGATAATAGGAGAATAAAGAGATAAAACAACAGAAAATATATTTAAAATAATGACTAAAATACCCTAGATAATGTTAGACATTAATTAATAACTTCAGGAAGCTCAGAAACACTCAAAAGGAGATACAAAAAAATCTATACTTAGGCATATTTTTAAACTACAGAAAGTCAAATAAATTACCCTGAAAGAGTTCAAATGTGGGACAATTAATTTACTTATAGAAGAACTAAGGGTATAATTACAGTCTCAAATCTCATTGTATACCTTAAACTTACACAACATTGTATCAATTATATGATAATATATTAGGAAAAAAATAATTATATGTGATTTCTCAGAAGTCAAGCAAGTGACATGAAAATTTAAAGTGTTTAGAGAAACAAACAATTACAATTTCTGTATCCTGTGAAATCATCCTCAAATGTGAAGGAAAAATATAATTTTTTCAGACTGAAAATTTTAGGAAATATTCTGTCTGTTAAGAAAATATCTACTGTCTGGCAGTAGCTCTGCCTTATAAGAAATGTTTAAAACAATTTCTGGAAAGAAGAAAAATAATATAGTTGAAAAACTTGGATCTGCATAAAGAAAGGAATCTCCTCAAAGAAGCAATAGTGAAAGTAATATAATTATTTTCTTCTTTTAATTAAAATTATTAAAGGTAATTGTATTATAAAAAAATATAGAGAGGTGTACCTTAGTGGGAAATGGTTTGATCAGTCAAATTTAGCCTGCACAGTCCACATACATTCCAAGGATACTTGCTTATGTCTTTGATCTGAGGAAAACAACCAAGATGATGATATGCTTCTTCCTCCTCTGTATTCTTGCCTGCCTGCTTCCACTAACCTTTATTCCTGTCTGCAACTTTTCTTTAAAAAATCATGTAGATTTAAGTTGTACATCATTTTAAGTGAAATAAACATCTGCTCATGATACTACAAGTACACCACTAAAACTTAATTCTGTTCTCACCATGTAATTAACCTAATTTACTCGATTTCCATTCCCTCCCCTGCCCTTCCTTTGTGGTAATCATTAACTTAGTACTATAGACTAAAAGTCTGTTTTTGTTTTATTTGCTTCATTTGCTTGGTACATTTCACTATATACCACATGAGTGAAATCACACAATGCTCATCCCTTTGGCTTATTTTACTAAGGATAATTCCCTCTAGTTTCACCCATCTTGTTCCAAATGGCAAAATTTCATACTCTATAGCTGTGCAATATTCCATTGTATAAACATCACAACTCTTTAACTACTTATCTGTCAGTGAACACTTAGATTAATTCAAACTCTTGGTTATTGTAAATAATGCTGCAATAAACATAGATATATATAGACAGGTTAGCAGCGTTTCTAAACTGGGAAGTTTTTCAGACTGATGGAGTCTCTCTTATGACCATTTCTGAGACAGATGTTATAAATAGCTCCCAAACTGATTTTTTCAGGAAAGTACTCAGCTGATGGTATTGGGTTTCAGGTATTGGGTTGCATGGTCTTAGGTCGTTGCTGCTCTGTTAGAAGAATAATAAATAGAAGAACAAACTATTCTATGTACTGCTGATGACAGAGAGTGGGGATATTGTTCACTAACCTTATTCTAATATAATGTTCCTCTGTGCCAAATTTAACTCAGATATGGTGCCCACTAGTTCTAGTGCCACATAGACAAAACTCAGTTAATATTTTGATGAATGTAATTTGATCTAGATGTGATTTTGCTGAGTCTGTGGAGAGAAAGTGAGCTCAATACATTGTTAGCCTGCCATCTTCTGTGTGTCACCTATTTTTCTTATTTTAATTGATTTATGTACAACATTGATAAAATAATAGATATAATTATTAGATTATATATTATTATGTATATCATTCACATATGTATACATATACATGTTTACAAATTCATATAATATATGAAGTAAATGGCAGAAAAGATACCAGGGATATGAGAGGAATTAAGATTATTTTATTATTAGAAGGTATTCACACTACCCATGTACCATATTATCTGTAAATTGAATGGAAGTATTTGTAAATATGCATTTCAAATTATAGGGCAACTATTTTAAAAAAGTAAGAAGCAGAGTATAAAACTGCTATTAAAAAAAGAGGAGAGATCAACTTCCAGATGGTGACTCAATAGGATGCACTTTTGTGTTTCTCCCAACAGACACCAAGAAAAATGAAAAAAATGACCTAATTTCCTGAGACAAACACCAAGAAATGACTTGCACTACAGCTGGAGACAGAACAACTGGAGACCAACAGTGAATGAGGATACCCAGCGCGGTTTTGAGCTAAGCTGCAGATTTGGATTTGGGATAGAGTTGGGGAGTCTCCAGATGAACAGTGTGGTAGAGGCTAATGATTTTGGGACCATCTGCGGTGGCAGCGAGAGGTGGGTCCAGAAGGGCTGAGATATGGAACCACGAAGGACCAACTTGAGAAGGGGGTGAAAGCAGAGTCAGTGCACCGGAAGCTGAGCTGCAACCCATGTGTGAAATTGCACTGGGCACAGCCATAAGTGGTAATCAGTCAAAGAGCTCAAACTCCTCCCACAACCATTTCACGCCAGAACTGGGGGTCCACCAAGCAGAAATCACACACACTTCATATGTGCCCACTAGAAATCCTGCCCATCAGATGCCCCACTCCCCTGGATTACGGTGAGAAGGCAGTTCCAAACATCAATGCTACCTGCTAGCACCACTTTAAGGGTAGAAGCAAAACTGTAGCCTGATTGCCAATACATGGCAAGTCAAACCTACACTACACAAGGGAAACCAAACCCTCAGAAATATAAATAGAATGCCAAACAGAGAAAAAGCACAGAGAAATATACATGAAATGATGGTTCCAATAAAAACCTAGGGGAAAATCTGAATACAGCAGACATATGTAAATTACCTGAAGATAAATATAGGGTAACAGTGATTAACATACTCATGGGAATCCAGAAATCAGTAGAGGCAATAAACGAGAATGTCAGGAAGCAAAGAAGAATTAAAACAAGACATTAGACAGGTAAGAGACACAATGGCTGAATTAAAGAACTCAACAGAGGGACTCAATAATAAGATGGATGAAATTTCCAATAGAATCAGTGATCAGGAAGATAGGACAGAGGAACTCAATCAAACAAACCAGCAAAGAGATAAAAAAATTCAAAGAGTAGTAGGTAACATTCAAGATCTCTGGGATAACATCAAAAGGAACAGCATTCACATCATAGGGGTCCCAGAGAAAGAGAGAAAAGGGGGCAGAAACCAAATTTGAAGAAATGATAAATGAGAACTTCCCCAATTTGAGGAATGAAGCAAGAACGCCAGATCCAGGAAGCTCAAAGAGTTCCTATCAAAAGAAACCCAAACAGAATTATGCCTAGACACATCGTCATAAAAATATCAAAAATAAAGACTATTAAAAAGACTATTAAAAAGAGTCACTAAAAACGTGTCACATACAGAGGAGACCCCATAAAATTATCAGCAGACTTCTCAAATGAAACTCTACAGGTCAGAAGAGAATGATAAAATATATTCAAAGTGTTGAAAGAAAAGGCGTTTCAACTTAGGGTACTATATCTGGCAAGATTATCATTCAGAACTGAAGGAATGATAAAAACCTATTCTGACAAGCAAAAGCTAAAGGAGTTTATCGCCACAAAACCAGATTTACAAAAAATATTAAATGATGTTCTATAGAGCATAAAGAAACCCCACAGGAAAACAATAAGACAGCAAATAACCATAGTGGGTGTCATCTGTTCAAATGAAAACCTCCAGCATAGCTTCTTGCTTCCAATCCTTGTTCATCAGTACAACTCATCAACAACCCAGTGTAAGTGTCCCTTTCTTGCTTGTCAGTTTCTGTGTACCTTGAATGAACTAGTCCTGACTCAAGACAATACAGTGACTTTATTCACCACCAATGGACAACAACTACACCCTTTCTAGATGACAAGAATCCCAACCTTAGGGAAACGTTCCATCTTTTCAACATGTTCCTTCCTTCGATATTCTGCTCTCATTCCCAGGGTACATTTTAGAGTGTTCGACTCCTTTATAGTAGTATCTCTATGTAATTCACAATCATATGCAAGCTTTCTGTGTTTTCTTTAAAAAATCTTGTAAAAGATAAAAATAAAAAAGAAAAGAAAATTTAATCACATAAAATGATCAATTAAAACTTCACAAGAAACAAAAAGAGTAAAACACAAATATAGGAACAAAATAAGAATGATGGATAGTAAAACATTAATGAATAAAGTAGATATTGATCAAACTATACCAATAAACACTTTATTGTCAAAGTACTAATTGTATAAATTAAAATCAGATTGCCAGAATACTTAAAAATGGCTGAGCTCTATATTGTTTGTAATGAATCAATATTAAATATAAAGACACATAAGTAAATGAGATAGAGAAATATATGTAGCTATATTAATTTCAGACAGAGCAGACTCAAAGCAAACAAGGTTGTGAGGGATAAATAAAGGTATTATATAACCATAGAGTCAATTCTCCAAGATGATATATCAGTTTTTATAATGCATTTATCTAACAGTAGAGGATAAAATACATGAAGCTAAAACAGATCAGCTTCAAGAAAAAAAATAGATGAATCCACTGTCATTGTTAAAGACTTAAAAATCTTTGTCTCAGAAGTGAGCAGACTGAGTGGTAAGGAAATAGGTGACTCAGTGAAACCAAAATCAATCAATGGATAAAACCGACATCCCTATAACTCCTCATCCAATAACAGCAGAATACACATTCTTCTCAAGTTCAGATGAAACATTGGAAAGGTAGACCACATTCTGGGCCGTAAAACACACCTTCAGCGATATAAAACAATAGAAACCACATAATGTTTTCCCTTAGACCACAGTAGAATTAAACTAGATTCAAAAACATAAGATAACTGGAAAATTCTAAAGCATGTGGAAATTACAAATACACAATTAGGTGTGTCATATTGGAGTAGCAATTGGGTCCACCACCTCCCAGTAAGTGCAGTTTACATCCATCCCAGGGATACAGGCTCATGATCCAGAGCAAGTGACAACAATCACGATGATAAACTAAATAAAATAAATAAAATCCTTCATCTTCTCTCTTCCTGCCTGTCTGCCTACTCACCTTCATTCCTGCCTTCAACTTTCCTTTTAAAAACAAAGCAAAACATAATTATAAATAAAACATAGAAATCTCAAGAAAAATTATTTTAAAATAATTTTAAGAAATGGAATATGAATAAAAAACTGAATTAAGACCTGTGGATGTAATAAGGTGCTTTCACAGAAATTACATCAATTAACAATATATTGTAAAAGAAGAAAGATGAAATTAATAATGCAAAGTTCTCAGTAAATATAAAAATGAAGAACAAATTGAATCAAAGTAATCAGAAGTAAAAAAATGTACAACATAAATTAATAAAATTAAAATAAATAAATCAATATAGAAAATCAATGAACGACAAGCTGGTTCTTGGAAAACATCAATCAAATCGATAAATCAATGAAGTACGTGAATATAAAGCAAATAAATTATGTGTAAGATATATGCGAGGAAAGTGACAAAATTTACTGTGATATCCAAAAGAACTAAACAAACAATAATATAATGATATTTCACGGTCATGGACAGGGAGACTAAGACTTAGCAAACATTTTCCACAAATAAATATGCATATATACACATCTATATGTAGTTATACACATGTATGTATACATATATATGTATATATAAATATACATATATGTACATATATATTACAATCTCACTTAAAATTCCTTAGTTAGCTTTTGATAAGGACACATTGATTTTAAAGCTAATATAGAGAAGAAAAATGTACATAATGACCTACACATTATTGAAAGAAAAGAACAGAAACTGCTGCTATATATAGAGGAGTAAAAATATGTCAACCCCCAAATATGCTATTTCATGTGCCTCTGAATCCTTGTAGAGAAACCCTTGTGCAGGTTTCCATTTTGTAAGACAATAATAGCCTGTTTTTTCAAATATTTTAAGTTGCTGCCATAATGATACCAAAAGGTTGTTCTGCCTTTTTACCTTCAATTTACTTTGACATACTTTTTTTTTAAATCAAGATCAAATGTAAATGGAAAAAAAGCTTTGAAATAGCATTCTATTTAATTTCTAAATTTAAAGTGCTGTACATTTCCTGGAGATTTTTCGTTACAAAAGAATACAGAAAGGTGCAGGCAGGAGAAGAAGGTGAGCATGCAAGCAGGCAGGAAGAGAGAGAGAAGAAATAAGCATTTTCATTCACTTTTATTTAGCTGTACATGCTAGTTGTTCTCCCAGCCCCAGGATATGAACCCAGGTCCTTGAGATATATGTGACTCTGACCAATGAGATTGACCTAATAACTACTCCAACAAGGCGTGCTTTCTAGACACTTTTAATTAGAAACTGAAGAAGTCTCTCATTCAATACCTTCTTTTTTGTTCCCTTCTAATCTGCAATTTTGAATTGGGTTGTTTGACACATTTTGGAAGTTTAAAATAGCCCCTTAGTAGCCACTGTAAACTTAATTATCTTTGACCCAGCAAGACAAGAATTCATACAAGAAAGGCCAAAATAATTGCTAAAAGTTTTAAATCTCAATTTTGTATTTTTGTAAGAAGATCCCCCAAGTGTAGGCAAAATATATTTCTTACATTTTTTCTTGTAGTTCAATATTGCATAAGACCATTATTTGAATTGAGATCTACTTAAATTTTCAATTTAGAAAAATGCTGATACAATTGGTGACTTCCCCGATATGTATCTTTTTATAGTCCAACCAAAGATTTAGACAATTTAATCCCAGAAAATAACTAATTGTCTAATCACCTAGTAAACATCCATAGCATATTCAACTGTCCTCATAATGAATTTAAGCAATAATCTCCAGCCAGTGAGACCAGACACAGAATAGAATAAAAGTTACAATGCCATACAAGGCAATACAAAATATGAATTTAATGCACATTTACAGAATCTATTTAAGCCTTGGGTTTCTATAATCTATGAAGGGCATGTCACAAGTTTAAGGTCATGTTTTCTTTTACTGTGCACCTCTCATTTCATAGAATTTATTTGAAGTTGAAAAATGATTTGTGGACAACTTAGCCTGAGGAAAGAAGGAAGGAAAGAGGGAAAGAAAGAAGGAAGGAAGGAAGGAAGAGAGAGAAAGAAAGAAAGAAAGAAAGAAAGGAAGGAAGGAAGAAAAAGAAGAAAGAAAGAAAGACCTTTACCTTGCTTGCCAGGTTTACCAGAAGCATTAGTTCCAGCACTCTGCTGCCATCTTGGGAAACAAGCAGGAACCAGTCTTTTGACAGATTTCCTGAAAGCTCACTAAATTGCTGGAGTGCTGGAAAAATCTTTCCATACTCATCTGGATTTAAGTGCTGGAAAGAAGCCCCAAAACATGTATACCTCTTGTGTACATAGGAGAGACACCATAAGACTGAATAACTTGCCACAGAATGAGTCTCTATGCCAGATATCTCTGGAAGGGTACAGAGGATGTTGTACAGGACAGAAAGAAATTCAGCCACATATGGTAGGAAGGGCAGATTAAACAGAGACATAAACATTTTACAGATTAAGATGCTGGTCTCTTCACTAATGAATTAAAGAGATTAGGTCTTCCAGGTAAGATGAGGGAGATGCACTTAAAAGAAAGATTTTTTTCTTTATACATACAAGTATCTTACAAATGGCAGTCTCCACCCAGTTTTAATAGCCCATCTTATAAAATAATAATTTTGCCATAAAGTCATATTTGGAGGTGATAAATTTTGCTCTCCTACACAAAGAAATATAAGACTTACTATAGTAAGGTTTATATAACTTACAGTAATTGAAACATGATATCAGTGTAAGAATAAACATATAGATTAATAGAACAAGAGAGGGAACACAGGAATAGAACTTTATACGTGAAGTCAACAACTCTTTGACAATATGTAAATGCAATAAATTGAAAGATACACATAACCTTCATCAAATTGTGCAAGAACAAATGAGCATCAAGAACATGCAATGGGAAATACAAAAATAATCTTCACAAGAATTAACTCAGAATCTGATTCCAAGATGACAGACTGTTAAAATATCAAGCTGGTCTTCTCCCCATAGTACAACCAAAAAGAAAAGAGAAGGAAACATCTATTTGATAACTAGGATGACTGTCTCTACAGAGTGCACACATGCCTCCATAAATAATAGGAAAAGCTGATCGATCTCAATGCCACACTACCCTATTTGGGGAATCCAGGGCTGCAAGGAGAGACCAGTGAAACCAACACCCAGAGCTAGAGGGTTTTGTACATCAGTGAGTGCACCAATTCCTGGAAAGTGGCTTTTAGTCACTGATTTGGGTGCCTCAGAATGGAAGGCTATCCTCCCTGTGAAATAAGATGCTGCTTCCTCTTGGTGCTGGCACTGAAAGATGTCATTACCAAAAAAACCCATGGGAGAGGTACCTACCCTCTCTCTCATTAGCACACTGGTGGGGAAATATTTGCACACACAGGCTGTATTTCCATAGTCTGCCAGAGAAGGACTACCAGGTTGGTAGCAATCCTTGGCATTGTTGATTGATTCTTGGCAAGGAACATTCCATTCTACTTCTTTCACAGGAAAAATAATTGGAAAGACTCTATCAAAATGGCAGCTCCTGGCAACCTGGAATGTCCAGTCCTTATGGCTTGTTTCCCACTCCCTGCTGGAACTATTACTCTCTGGAGGACTGAACAACATTCACAAGGAAGTATGCTCCACTATCATCAATTCTTGACTCTTCTGTGGACTCTGTTGTTACTGTACCCAACTTGCACATCTTGAATATCTCTCCTTGGGCTTTGCTTTTCATGGTTATGACTTTGGGGGAAAACTGCTTTCCCTACTCCAACTCCAACTCTGTAGCTGGACTTTCAGGCTTCAACACAGTGGTCAGCCTAGAGCTTCAACGTATCAGAATGTGTTGAAATTACACAACTAAAGGAAGTCTAGCTTTCAAGACCAACTCTCAGGTCTGTTCTGTGCAATTTGATACCCTAACACACGGCATTAACATCAACAAATCTAACCCATAGAAATAAACACAAAGTGCCAAGCAGATTGAGGAGATGGTGCAATGTACAAGAAATAATTTAACAAAGCAAAACCTCAGAGGAAATATGAAAGTAACAGGCAAATAAACTATCTGATGCAGACTTTAAACAACCGTTTTAATGACACTCACTGAAATCAACAAAACAATATAGAAATAAAAATAGCTATAACAAAGAAAGATAAATATGAGGTAGCTTCAAACAGAATTCATGGAGCTAAAGATCACATAGCTGAATTAAATAATGAATAAAGGGGTTCAATAACAACCTGGAAGAAGTCTCCAAATATGAGTGAGTTAGAAAAATAAGGTAATGGAATACACCCAAACAGACCAGGAAATTAAAAAAAAATTAAAGAAGCAGAGATAGCATAGGAACCAAATGAGATAACATCAAAAGGAATAACATTCACAACATGAGTATCCTGAAGGAGAAGAGAAGGGAGAAGAAACTACATTTGATGAAATAATGCCTGAGAATTTCCCTAACCTGAGCAAGGAAACAGACCTCTGGAAGCTTAAGAAGTTAAAAAAATCAAACAGACCTAACCAAGACACATCATCCTTAAAATGACAATAATCAACTCAAAATGGATTCATAGATTAAAATGTAAAGTACAAAACTTTGAAACTTTTAGAGGATAAGAGATACAAACCTAGATGAACTTACATGTGGTTATGAATTTGAAAATAAAACAACAAAATCATGATTTATAAATGAAACATTTGTTAAAATAGACCATCAAAACTGAACACTCGTGTTCTGGAAAAGACACTGTCAATAGAATGAGGCATAGCATAGACTTGGAGAAAACATTTTAAAAATGTACATTTTATAAAGGGCTAATGTCCAAAATAAACCAAAAAATAAACACGTAATGTAAATCCAGACAAAAACAAGTGTTGATGAGTATATGGAGAAAAGTGTACTCTTAAACAATAATTGTGGAATGCATTGGTGCAACTATTATAAAAAAACAATATGGCAATTTCTCAAAAGATTAATAGTGATGCGGCATATTAAACATGATTTAGTATACACAAATGTTGACTTATATTTGTATACCTGAAGTCTATATAATATCATAAATTTATATAATGTCAATAAAATGCCATAATATCCAGCTATTAGACTTCTGTTTATTTATCTAGATAACATAAAAATTTGGAACTGAAGATAAACATAGAAAGTTCTATAAAGAGACTCAACCTCATAGAGGAAGAAATATCAGAAATTTAATACAAGATCACAGAGGCAATTCTCATAGAAGAGGAGAGAGAAATATGACTGAGGAAAAATGAAGAAGCCCTACAGGAAATCACACATCATGAAAAGAAACAACAACAACATATGAATAATAGTTATACTGGAAGGGGATGAGAGAAAAAGAACTGAAAATTTATTGAAAGAAGTAGCAGTAGAGAACTCCCCAAATCTGTTCAAAAAGGTAACCATGCTAGTCCAAGAAAACAATAGATCACCAAAATTCGTAGGTATAAGAAGACCTACTCTGAGACACATCATAGTGAAGCTAGCAAAAGCCAACAACAAAGGAAAACTACTCAAGGCTACTAGAGAAATGAAAAACAAAAGGCACAGAGGTCTACCCATAAGTCTATCATCAGTCTTCATAACATAAATCATACAGGCCATGTGAAAGTGGAAAAATTTATTCAAAAGACAAAAAGACAAAAAAAATACCAGCCATGATTTCTTTACCCTGAAAAACTATCTTTCAAATATGATGGAGAAATAAAGATCATCAATGATAAAAAAAAATTAATGGATTTTCCCATCACCAAACTTGTCATTCGAGAAATCTTGAAGGGGTCCTAGAATAGAAAATATGGAAACAAAGATCCACTAAGCACTGAGGATGGTGATAAACAACAAAACAAAGAAGAAAAACAGAAAGAATAAAAAGCACTAAAGGAAAAATAAAGTTATGGAATCTGTAGGAACATATAAATGAGGTAGGACATCAGCAAAAAGCTTATTATAGAGCAATAAAGGAAAAGATAACCCATATTAATCCACATGACAGTCACAAAAACCTGAAGATATACGTAGCTGAGAGTAGTAGATGTAACTGAAAGAAATGACACCAAAAATAATGCTGATGAAAACCCCCTAAAAAAACAAATGGTAAATGAAGGAAAAGATGCAGAAAACAATGATTCAAATGACAGCAATATGGACCAACATGTCAGTTATCACCCTAAATATGAATAGACTGAAAAGACCCTTCAAAACAATGTGGATGGATGGATCAAAAACACCAGATCCATAAATATTATGCCTATAATAAATTCATATCAGATTTAAAGACAAAAACAGCTTGAAAAATCAAGATTATGGAAAATATATCAAAGCAACAGTGATGAAAGAAAATCAGAAGCTTCATGGCATATTTGGATACCTTAAAAGGGCATCATGAAGGATAGACACTACATTGTGATCAAGGGGGTAATCCATCAAGAAGCAACTATTATTAATATATGCACCCAATGCCAGACCACCTAAATACATTAAATATTGACCAATTTAGTGATAAACATTGTCTGTAACACAAAAGTAGTAGGAGACTTCAATACTTACATCAATAGATATATCATCCGGACAGAAAAACAACAAAGAAATAAGGACCCTAGGTGAAGCAATAGATATATAGAATTTGCAGACATATGCCAGATGTTCTACACCAAGTAAAAACAAATATATATTCTTCTCAAGTGTAGATGGAAAATTCTCAAGGATAAACTATATCCTGGAAAACAAAAGAGGTCTCAGCAAATTTAGCAAGTTTCAAAATAAAGTAAACACCTTTGACCACAAAGGAGATAAATTAGAAATAAACAAAAATAAAACTGCAAGAGACACTGAGATGTGGAGATTGAACAATCTACTCTGGATTAACAATGAAATTAAAGAGAAAATAGATACTGATCTTGGGGAAAAAAATGAAAATGAAGTGAGGAGCTGCCTGAACCTATGTGATGTGGCTTAAGCAGTTCTGAGAGGAAAGGTCATAGCAATGCAAGTGCACATCAAATACTAAAAGAGCCCAAATTAAGTACCTAACCACCTATTGAAGGAAACTAGAAAGAGAAGAAAAATCAAAACCAAAAACTGGCATAGCAAAGGAAATTATCAAAATCAAAGCATAAATAAATGGAAAGCAAGAATTTCATCAAAAAGATGAATGAATTGAAAAGCTATTTCTTTAAACAAATAAAATGTATACAGCCCAGGCTGGATTCACAGAGAAAAACAGTGAAAACTCTAAAAACAAAAATCAGAAATGAAAGATATAAGACTATAATTGATAACAAAGAAAGGCAAAGGATAATGAGAGACTATTACAGGCACTTAAATGCAAAGTTCATCAATCATGAAGAAATGGACAGATTTCTAGAATCTTATAACCTCCTAAAACTGAACCAGGAAGACACAGACAATTTGAACAATCACAAAAATCTCCCCTCAAGTAAGAGACCAGGTCCTGGTGATTTCACTAGCAAATTCTACCAAACATTCAAAGAATAACTAATCCCTACCCCCTGAATTCTTTCACGAAATAAGAGGGAAAACTCCAAGATGCATTCAGTGAGGTCAATAATACCCTAATTCCAATATTAGATAAAGACAGCACTAAAAAAGAAAACTCTAGCCAATATTACTGATGAATATACATGCAAAAATCCTCAGCAAAATCCTTGCAAGCTGAATTTAACTACATATTAAAAAATTATAGGAATGAGTCCAAGATGGCGACCCGATAGGAGCCAAGTCTTGTCTCTTCTCCACAGAATAACTAGGAATTGCCTATTTAGCATATGTAAATGCTGTGGAAAAGCAGGACCAGAACCTATAGAGATAGTAACAGTGCATACCACCATGAAGGGTAAGCAAAAATGTCATTGTTCAGTACTGAATCATGGATTCTGGATTCCCATCCTTGGTGGTAGGAAGATTGGAGGAGGAGGAGTTGGAGCCTCTGGAAGAATGAGACCTCTCAGAGAGTTACTCCAGAAGCAAGAGAGAATTCACCCAGCAGGACCAGGGACTCTGAGCCAGAAGAGAGGGTTCTGACATAGGGTCAAAGGAGCAGCAGCAACCTGGTGGGCTGAATAGAAGACCCTGACAAAACTTTCATAGGACAACACCATAACTGAAAGTCTGCTAGTGGAATCTCACCCTTCATACTCATACCATATTGCACCTGAGCCACATGACACACCCACCAGAAATCCCACACACAAGCTTAAAGGTGCAGAGAATTTCCAAGAAGGGAGGAAACTTCATCAGTTACCAACAAATGCCACACTGTTGGGGAGGCCAAACTGTACTCAGATTGTTGACTGTGAGCCAATGACAGGGAGGTCCTTACCATTCAGAATTGTGATTCTGGGTTAAGATTATACAAATTACATACAAACTCAAACTCCATAGGATGAACTCTTGGTCACAACACAGGGTCCACCTAAGAACTTCAAAAAATCCAGCAAGTGGCTATTTCACACGACTTAATGACCCCCAGTGTTCAAACCAAGATTTAAGCTTATTCAGTGCAAGTTGAAACCCTACACAAGGCCATCAATTCAGGGAAACCTAACTCATATGAATAAAAAACAGAATGCCAAATAGAGAAATAAATGCAAAATTATGGATCCAATAAAAATCCCAGGGTGCAGTTTGAATGCAACAAGTAATTGTAAACTACTTGAGGATGAATTTAGAGAATCAGTGATAAACATACTCATGGAAATCAAGGAGACAATAGAGGAAGAAAAAGAGAACAACAAGAAAGAGAGAAGGAGGGAAGCAAGGTGTCAAAGAAATAAAGAACACAACAGTTGAATTGAAGAATTCAATAGAGGAACTCACAAGTAAGATGGTTGAAGCCTCCAATAGAGTCAGTGAGCTAGAATATAGGGCTGAAGAATGCATTCAAACAAACCAACAAAGAGAAAAAATGATGAAAAAATGCAGACAGTATTTGAGACTTATGGGATAGCAAAAATGAACAAATTTCATGTCATAAGAGTTCCAGAAGGAGAAGAGGGAGAGAGAAAATTGCACAGATACTGTATTTGCAGAATAATAGCTGAGAATTCCCCTAATGCAGAATGAATTAAGTCTCCAGATCCAGGATGTTCAGAGAGTTCCAAACAAAAGAAATCAAAACAAACACCAAGACGTATTGTCATCAAAATGTCAAAAATACAAGGTAGAGACAGAATCCTGAAAGCAGCTAGTGAAAAAGCAAGTCATGTACAAATGAGTCCCCTTAGGATTATTAGTGGATATCTCCACTGAAACTACAGGTCAGAAGGAAATGGCATGATGTATTCAAAGTGCTGACAGAAAAAAATTTTCAACCTAGTATGCTATACCCTGCAAGATTATCATTGAGAAATGAAGAATGATAAAAAGCTTTTCTGATAAGCAAAAATTAAACAAATTCATCACCCCAAAACAGCTGTACAAAAAATATGAAAGGAAGCTCTATGAAGTGTAAAGTAACCCAGTTAAAAACAGTAACTTAGCAAAACTTTAAAAACTGGGAAGGAGGAGAGGAGCATAAAAATGTAGATGGTTAAAATAAATTCAAGATTAATCTGATTTTAATTAAAAATGGAAGGTAACATAGAATTCTTAACCTCAGGTTGATCTCAAAATACATCTCCAGGGAAAAATAAAAGAAAAAAAAATGGAAACCAGTCAAAACATAATGCCAATCAACAAAGGAACTGTCTGCAACAATACACAGAACATAATGTATAAAATGGAATTATACAGTTACATATCATTAAACACTGTAAATAGTAATGGATTAAACTCACCATACAGCACAGAGTGGCCTAATGATTTAAAACCCTTCTGCTCCATTCAGGAAACTTACCTTTTTCAAAATATAAATAAAGACTGAAAGTCAGTGTATCAAAGATAATGCTTCAGTTGAATAGCAACCAAAAAAAAAAAAAGAAGCATCCATACTTATATAGGATAAAACAGACTTTCAATGAAAAAGAATAGCAAAAGACAGAGATGAACATATAATGATTAAGGGGTCAATCCACCAAGAAGAGATAGTGCTGACTGACATATAAGCACCAAATGAAGAAACATCAAAAAATATTAACCAAATATCATTAGAACTAATGAGAGGTATCAATAACAACGCAAAAATACTAGGAGACTTCAACACCCCACTTACAACAATCGACATAAAATCAAGGCAGAAAATCAACCGGGAGAAAGCAGCTTTAAATGGCCATTTGGAACTGTTAGGTCTAATAGACATACATTGAACATGTCATTCAATGACTACAGACTTCTCAAGTGTACATGGAACATCCTTGAAGATATATCATCTGTGGGGACACAAAAACTTTCTCAACAAATTTACAAAGCTTGAAATCATACCAAGCATCTTTTCTGACCACATTGCCTTAAAACTAGAAATCAGTAACAAAAAGAAAGCCACAAGACTCCAAATTGATTGGAGACTAAACAAGGTGCTTCTGAATGATGCTTGGGTGAAAAGGGAAATCAAAGAAGAAATTTAAAAATAGAGGCAAATTAGAATGAAAATAGAAGCTACCAGAATCTATGGAATGCAGCAAAAACAGTACTAACAGAGTTCACTGAAAACTAAGCCAACCTAAAGAAACAAGAAACATTGCGAATAAACAATATAACCCTAAAATTCAATCACTGAGAGAACAAGTAAAACCCCAAATCAGTAGAAGAAAGGAAATAATCAAAATTTGAGCAGAAATAAACAAAATAGAAATAAAAAAATAGAAAAAAAATTTAGATCAGTGAAACCAAAAGTCAATCCATAGAAATAATAAACAAAATTGACAAACCATGGCTAGATTAAAAAAGAAAAAGAGAAAACTCTTATAACTAGAATCACAAGTGAAAGGGAAGAAGTTCAAATAGATACACAGAAATATAAACTATCATGAGACTATTATGAACAGTTCTATGCCAATAAAGTGAGCAACCTCAAGGACATGAATGAATTTTTAGAAAATAGTCTACCAAGACTGAACATAGAAGAATTTGAAAACTTGAACTGAAAAATCAAAAGCAAGGAAATTGAAGGGGTAATCAAAGTCTCCCTAAAAATAAAAACCCAGGATCAGATGGATTTGTTATTGAGTTCTAGCAAAACTTAATGAAGAATTAATACCTATATTTCTCAAATTATTCCAAAATATTGAAAAAACAGAGAACACTGTCAAACACTTTTTATGAGGCTGATATCACATTGATACAAAAAACTGATAGCGATGTCACCAAGCAAGAAAATTGCAGACCAATATCTCTAATAAAGGTTGATGCAAAATTTCTCAAAAAATATTGAAAAACTGAATCCAATAATGCATCAAAAGGATAATTCATCATGACCAAGTGGGATTTATGCTAGGGATGCAAGGATGATTCAACATATGTAAATATATCAATGTAATACATCATATCAACAAGAGCAAGAAGAAAAAAACATGATCTTATCAATAGATGCAGAGAAAGCTTTTGACAAGATTCAACACCCATTTATTATAAAAACCCTGCATCTGCATTAAATGGGGTTAGAAGGTACATACCTCAACATAATAATGGTGATAGACAATAAACCCACAGCCAAATCATAGTCAGTGTCTTAAATTTGAAAGCATTTCCACTAAGATCAGGAATAAGGCAAGCCTATCCACTCTTAACACTGCTATTAATGTTGCGGGGAGAGCAATTAGGCAAGAAGAAGAAATAAAAACAATCCAAAATGAAGACAGAAAGTAAAAATATCACTATTTGCAGATGATATGATTATATATGTTGAAAACCCTAAACACTCTGCCAACTAAATAGAAGTAATCAATGACCACAGTAAAGTGGCAGAGTATAAAACCAACACACAAAAATCCATTCCATTTGTATTTTCAAATAATAAAGAAGAAGAAAACAAAGCTAAGAAAACCATATCTTTTAATTAGAAGTAAATAGAATCAAATATCTTGGAATATACTTAACAAAGGAGGTAAAAGTCCTGTACAATGAAATCTATAAGACCCTCTTAAAAGAAATAAAAACACTAAGAGATGGAAAGTCATTCCCTTCTCATTACTGGGAAGAATCAACATTTTGAAAAAATTTTACCTAAAATCATTTTACCTAAAGCAATTTACAGATTTAACACAATCCCCTTTAAAATTCCATAGGCATATTTCAAGGAAATAGAAAAAAAATCTTAAAATTTGTATGGAACAATAAAAGACACTGATTGGTTCAAGCAATTATGAGTAAAATAAAACAAATCTGGAGGCAATATACTCCAGACCCTGAAATATACTACAAAACCTTAGTGATCAAAACATTATACTATAATAATAACATAAGCATAGATCAGTGGAATATAACTGAATCACCTGAAAGTGACTCACTCATATAGTCCATTATTCTATGAGAAAGGAGCCAAAAGCATATAATGGAGAAAGGCAAGTCTCTTCAGTAAATGGTGATGGATAACTCGACAGCCACAAGCAGAATAATGAAGCTCTCTAACACCATCCACAAAGAATAATTCAAAATAGACTAGAGATTTGGATGTAAGACCAAAAATCATAAAATTCTTAGATGACAACAAAGATAGACATTCCATGACATCAGAGGTAAACATCTCTTTGGGGACTCAACTCCAGCATCAAGGGAAATGAAAGCAAAAATAAGCAATTGGAACTTCATCAAACTAAAGAACTTCTTTAGAGCAAAGGAAACATCTTCAAAGCAAAAAGACAACCTACTAACTGGGAGAAGATATTTGCATTCCATTCTTCTGACAAACATTCCATATCCAAAATATACAAAGAACTCATGGAACTCAATAACAAAAAGGGAAACCAATAAAAAATGGTATGATAAATTGGAGAGACATTTTTAAAGAGGCTATACAGATGGCCAATAGGCACATGAAACAATTTTCCTACTTGATGACTATCAGGGAAATGTAAATCAAAACAACTGTGAGCGGTCTCCTAAATCTGAGAGACTGACTGTTATCCAAAGCAATAAATGTTGACAAGGATGTAGATAAAAAGGAACAATTTTACACTGTTGGTGGTAGTGCAAAATGTTGAAACCCCTATGGGAAATGTATGGAGATTCCTCAAGAAATTGAATATGGAAAGCCCATATGATCTTATCACACTTCTGAGTATTTACCCAAAATTACAAAAACACTAATTTGCAGAAATTTATGTATCCCCATGTTTATTGCAGCCCTATTCACAATAATATCTGGAAACTACCTAAGTGCCTAAAGTCAGATGAATGGATAAAGATGTGGTATATATTCACAATAGAATACTATACCTCCCTTAGAAGAGATGAAATCATGTCATTTGAATCAATATGGACGAATCTAGAGGTGATTATGCAAAGCGAAATAAGTCAAAAGAGAAAAAATAGATGCCAGATGATCTCAATCATTGGCAGACTTCGAATAGAAAAAAAAAAAAATAGAAAGACAAAATGAAACATAACCTTGAACAATGACAATAGGAAATTGGATGGAGGTGGGTATTTCAGTGGTGGTGAGGCCCAGTGTGCAATGGTGAAGAACTCTTGGTGAATGGTGGAGTGTAGGGTATATTGACATATAACTGAGGTATTAGGAAACTACACATATGTGGGAAACCTACACAGGAGTTTATTTCAGATTCATAAGACAAAGTTACTACAATGAAATACTAAAAAAAAAAGCTATACAACATGATCAAGTAGGACTTATTCCAGGAATGTAGGATGGTTCAACATATGCAAACAAAGCAATGCAATACACTACATCAAAAAAGGAAAATTCAAAATTTTGTTGTCATATCAATAGATGCATTAAAGACATTTGCTGAGATTCAACACCCATTCAAGTTAAAAATTGCCTTCAGAAAATAGAAAAAAGAAATTACATACCTCAACATAACCAACACTATACGTAGCAAACCTATCTACATAGTATCATGTGCAATGGTGAGAAGCTGAAGACCTCACCCCTAAGATCTAGATGAAGACTGTTATCTAAAAATCCTTTCCTATATGGTTCAGGAAGTATTTATCTGAGCAATATAGCAGAAAATTAAATAATAGAAATTTAAATTTGAGAAGAAGAAATAAAACTATTTTTGCAGCCATCATAATAGTATACCTGGGAAATCCTATAGTCTGCACAAAACAAAACAAAAAAACATGTTAACAACTAATAAATATAGAAAAGTGGAAGGATATATTATCAATAAACAGAATAAATAACATTCATATATACAATGAAATAGAGGAAAAAGAAATCCTATTTGCAACAGCACCATACAAAATCAAATACCTGAGGATAAACCTAATGAAAGAGGTGAAAGACCTCTACATAGAGAATTACAAGACTTTAACAAAATAAAGGAAAATACAAAGAGATTGAAGAACATTCAATGCCAGAGACTGGAGGAATTAACAGTAAAATTGGTGAACCTACCCAAAGCAATTTAATACAAGTCCTATCAAAATGCCAATAAAATTCCTTAAGGAAATTGAGCAAAGAATACTGAAGTTTGTATTAAAAACAAAGGCCTAAAACAGCCAAATATATCCTAAGGGGGAAAAAAACAGCAAATTAATCACATTTCCTGACTTCATCCTCTACTGCAAAGTGGTCAGTCACGATACTGTTTTTTTGGAACAAAAATAGACGCAAAGATCATAAGGCAAAAATGAGAGCCCAGAAATAAAGTCACACCTATATGAACAGTTAATCTTTGACAAAGAAGCCAAGAATACATGATGGAGGAAGGAAAGCCTATTTAATAAATGGTGTTAGGAAAATTGGACATAGACCTACAAAAAAAAAGAAACTAGATTGCTCAGTGCCATGCACAATAGTTAACTAAAAAACAGCCAAAGGCCTAGACATAAGATACCAAACAATAAAATACTTATAAGAAAATGTGGGGAAAATGTTTCATGACATCAACCTATAAAGGGTCTTTAGGGAAAGAAAAGTGATGGAATAATGAAGCGTATTTAAAAAAATAATTAATTAGGACTGCATTAAACTGAAAAAAAAACTTTTGCACAAAGAAACCACTGCTAAAACAAAAAGATAGTCAACTGAATTGAAGATAATCACACAATATCAGATAGGAACAACAACTCCAAAATATATAAAGTACTCAATAACCACAACAATACAAAATCGAACAATCCACTCAAAAAATGAACAGAGAACTGAATAGACAGCTATCTAAAGAAGATACACAGCCAACATAGACACATGAATCATGTTCTACATTACTCATCAGAGAAATGTAAACAAAAACCATTAGAAGTTACTACCTTACAATAGCGAGAATGATCTATATCAAAAAGACTAGAATGACAAGTGTTGGACCAAGTGTGGAGATAAAGGAACTCTCCTACACTGTCATTGGGGATGCAAATTAGTGAAAACTCTGGAAAACAGTATGGTGAACCATCAAAAGAAAAGATGGATTTACCATTTGATCCTGCAATCCCTTTTCTAGGCGTATTCCCAGAGGATGCAAACGTCTAATCAGCAAAAATACATACACATCTATGTTCATAGCAGCACGATTCACAATAGCTAAGACATGGAAGCAACCTAAATATCCACCAACAGACGACTGATAAATAAGTTATATTATATATACTTGATTAAATCCTATGCAGTCACCAAAAAGATGAAATTGTGCCTTTTACAACAGTCTACATGGAACTGGAGGGATCCTGTTAAATGTCAGAGAGAGATACAAGATAATTTCACTCATATGTGGAACATAATGAAACTAAACAAATTAACAGACAAACATCAACAAAAGTCACAGGACACAAGAGTAGCTACCAGAGGGCTGGGGCGGGAGGAGAAGGAAGAATAGAGGGAGCAAGGTGGTAGCAAAGGACACTAGAACTCTAGTGGTGGGTGTGATGTGAAATACTCATGAACTGAGATGTTATTTCAATATACTAAAGTGAATATGGCATTGTAAGCAAAAGGAATAATGCAATTATTATTTAAAAAGTGAATCCTTGTTTGGGGATTATAAATTTGTAAATCACTGTGAAAGATAACATAGAGATTTCTCTAAAAATAAAAATATATCTACTATATGCTCCAAGAAGTCCACTTCTGAGAATATATATCTGAAGTAAATAAAAACACTGTTTTGAACAGATACCTTCTCCTGTGTATTCATTATAGAATTGCCAAGACAATACAGGCACACAATCTAAGTGTTTATTAATTGATGGGTAGAAAAATACATATATTCTAAGTAGTGTCAGCTCTGAGCAGAGAAACAGGGGCAAGGTAGAAGAGAATAGAGACAGTCCTCTAATCAAAAGACAGCAGACCATGAAATGACACCAATCTGAAGTCCTCCAATCAGTTTAAAAGGTAAACCAATAAGGGATCAATCAAAACATTTGTCCCACGTCAGGACACTCCTGGGCAGGGATAAGGGAGTCTAGTAAGACTCCTTAAAATCGTCAACCCTAGGTTCCTTGTTGCTTGTTCCCTTCTTGGTATATTACCTTCCCTTCTCCTATATCTTAAAATATGTACTATCCACAATATATCTCCCTTGCTTTTGCTTACTGCTGGCTGTGCTACCTTGTTTGTTCCTAGAGCAGGTTGTTCTGACGAAAATCTTTAGATCTCTCACAAGCACCCTAGAGCAAGATCCCAAGATCCTCATGGTATATATATATTTCTCTTTTTTTCTAACTTTTTTGCTTAAGGAGATCCCCTCCATTTCCATGCAAATTGTTGCAAAGAGTAGACACAATTTTATCTTTTTTAATAGTTGCATAAAATCCCTTAGTGTATATATACCGAGGCTTCTCTATCCAGTCATCTGTTGATGGCCATTTCGGTTGTTCTCATATCTTAATTATTGTTAACTTTGCTGCTTTGGATCTACCATTTGATCCAGCAATCCCATTCTTGGTTTTATACTCAAAAGATACACAATCTCTAATCAGAAAAATATTTATCTGTACCCTTACATATCTTGCTTCTTGATGCATGTTTGTACTGCTATAATTTTTCTCTCAGAACTGCTTTTGATACATCCCACATATTCTGGTAACTCATCTCTTCATTTTCATTTGTTTCCAAATAATTTTCAATTTCAATTTAATTTCATCAATAACCCAAAAGTTATTCAGAAACATATTGCTCAATATCCACATCTTTGTAGTTCTTGTAGCTTTCCTTTTGTGGTTAATTTCTAGTTTCAGTCCATGTGGACAGAGAAGATGCTTTCTATAATCTTCATTTTGCTAAATTTACTGAGACTTGTTTATATTCTGAAACATGATTTAATCTTGAGAATGTTTTGCATACACTTGAGATAAAGGTATACTTTTTTGTTGGGGTATAACATTCTTTATATGTCTCTTAGGTCCATATGACCTATTTGTTCATCTAGAGTCCTTATTTATTTGTTGATTTTTCTGTCTGGATTATCTATCTATTATGCCGGTGGGATATTAAAGTTTCCTGCTAATATCATGTTGCTATTGATATCTCTTTGTATCTCTGTTAGTATTCATTTTACATACTTATATGGTCCAGCATATGTTAATGACAGCTACTTTTTTCTGATGAATTACCCCTTGACCATGATGTGGTATCCATTCTGGTTTCATATTAACATTTTTATGTAGAAGTTTATCTTGCTTGATATTAGTATTGCAGCTCCTGATTTCTTTTCATTGCTGTTACCTCGATACATGTTTTTCCATAACCCTTGACTTTCAACCTATGCTTGTTTGTGAATCTGATAAGAGTTTCCACAGGCACAATATCAATGGATCTTATTTTTATCCAGTCAACTACTCAATGCCTTTTGACTGAGGAGTTCAGTCCTTTCACACTTAGGTTGAAAATTGATATGTAGCAATTTATTGCTATCATTTTGGGCTTTGATTTTTGCTTGTTTTTTCTCTGCTGCTTTTTTAGTGTTAGCTTAAGAAAACCTGATGTATTATCTTCACTATAAAAATTGTCATCATTTGACTTTGAAGTGATGGATTTGGGCTATTCAAAATTCTGAATATATTCTTGGACTATACAAATTTATAAATTTACCTGCTATTTTTTAAATTATCATTATTGATGTCATGTTTTACTGTTATTTTATTTACCAAAAATTGTGAAACTTCCCCTTTAGAAGCCAGCGTAGTACAAATATGAAAAATCAAACTCTGTAATAGCTTCTAATTTCTTCACACATCATTTGAAGTGAAGCACATTCAATGCATATCATCTGAACATAAATGCAATTTTCACTGTTAGTGTGTCATTCAAAATGACAATTAAGAAACATGTGTTTCACTATAAAATGACCTTTGTGAAAATAGTGTTTTACTGAAATCCAAAGGAATCTCTATTACATGCATGCCAATGTTTCTTTTTCCTACAAAATAGTGGTTCTTTGTAGATACCATCAATGTTTTTGGTTTGTATGAAACCTCATGAAAAACAAAGAAAAATAAAAAATTTGAAACATCTCTCTCCATATGTATATTAAGAATTGACCAAATTGTGCATATCAGTGGTTTTGTAAAGAATAATAATGCAAGAATAGTTGATATTCCATACCACATGCCATTGCACAACAATTGCCAATGATTAAAAAGAAGTCATTCTGCATTTTGAGACTAAAATTTGATATTAACATTGTGACTGGTTCTACACATTCATTGGTAATAGCAGCACTTTTTACTGGTATGCATATTTCTTTTTTGAAGAGTATGCTTTTTTATATATCTTCTCTAAATTTGCATAAATGCATATCAAGGTATTGTTTTACATTATTTTGGAGAAATTTTATTAAATTTCTTAGGACATTATAGTTCTTTATTTGAAAATTACCTAAAAAAACAAACTTATGGACCCAGGTCATCACTGGACAAACTATTATGATAGCACACTGAGAAGTAAGAATGCATTACCACTTCTATAAAGTATAATTTTCAGATATCTATGCTTATTTATGTGTATCCTTTCCTTTTGACTGCTTGAGTGATATCAGTACAAATAGAATTTCATTTCTCACAAATATTGAAGCTTTCAATTTTGGACTTATATTGTATCTTGTTTATCCTTTACATTCTTGACATTGTATTTAGCTGCAAATTCTATGGCATTTCTAGTCATATATTTATTATTTTCCTATGACAGCTAAAATTAGTTATCACAAACTTGTTGGATTAAAACAACACAAATTTAGTATCTTATAATTATGAAGATTAAAGTCTAAAATGGCTCTTGCAAAGCTGAAATAAAGATGCTGGCAGGGAAAAGTCTCTTTCTGGAGTCTCTAAGGATGAAATCATTTCCTTTGCCTTTTCCAGTTACTATAGGGAATCCATATATTTTTGGTCATAGATAAGTTTCCATATTTTCAGTGTGTACAACATGAGGTCAAAAAGTTCTCACACTACCATATCTCTGTCTCCATATATACCTTTCACT
Organism: Solenodon paradoxus; assembly: GCA_004363575.1. Lineage (NCBI taxonomy): Eukaryota > Metazoa > Chordata > Mammalia > Eulipotyphla > Solenodontidae > Solenodon > Solenodon paradoxus. The sequence continues at coordinate 118,425 of RJWH01003121.1, forward strand.
ATGTTCAACTCACTCAGGTATTCCAGGAAAAACTATGTCAAAAACACCTAATGAACATAACAGCTTTAATTTCTTCTGAATCTTAAAGCTTTGTTTGACCCAATAAAAAAGCCAGGGATGAAATACCAAGTTGCCAGGGAAGAATATGATTCTTTTCATTAAAAATGAGTTTTTTAATACCCAAGAAATAGCATTTTCTGTCATAAAACTAACATTGAAATAATTTATTGAAGAGTTCTTCTGGCAGCAATGTGGAGAATATTTTAGAAGGAAACAAAAATATAACAGGCAATAAATAACAAAATCTTAGACTAGGGTACTGGTAGAGTTAGGAATCAAAATCTAATAGATTCTTGTGTGACACTTAATCAGACTATTGTAATTATCTGTGGAAATCCAGGATATGCAATTTTACAGATGTGCTAATTTGGGCTCAGGCCCCAGTATTAGAAGATCAACATTATAGTGGTAACTCAGGCATTAACTTACTTGAAAAACCTTCAGCCATACTATTCTTCCTTTGCAAGGACTGTGTGACTTAATCTTTATAAACAAGCACTGGTTGTTTACAAAACTCTATCAAGTAGTCCATGTGAAAATTGATTATTTCAAAAGAAATACCAACTAAATCATTTATTCACATAAATTTTTCAAATTTAAAATTGTTTAATTGCAATTTTCCAGAAATTTCACTCTTCTTGATAAAGTTCTTAAATGTTGTAATGTCATGAATAGAATTTTGTCACCCCAAAATCTTGAGACTTTAGAATGTGATTTTATTTAGAAAAAGGGCCATTTCAGATGCAATAACTAGGACACGATGAAATACAGTAGACCCTATTCTGATAAGACTCAGTTCCCTTTTAAAAAGAGAAGAGAGAATAAAAGAGACAAGCAGGAAAAACACCATGTGATGAGAGAGGAATATAATTGAGTGATGATTCTACAAGTAAAAGGATCTTAAAGATTTCCAGCAACATCATAAAGTAAGAAACCAAAGGGACAATTCTACCCCAAAACATTTAGAAACAGTATGGTCCTTGTTAACATCTTTGTTAATATTTCTAGAGACATCTCTTTTTAATACAATAGTTTTATTAATTTTTCTTGTGTTTACAAAGCTATATTGATTTTAAGATATCAAACTTGCTTCTCAATCTATGGGTATTACACACCACACCCACAACCAGAATTCCAGGGTCCTTTACAACCACCTTTTCCTTTGTATCCTTTTCTTTCCCCTCCTAAACCTCTGGCAATCATCATATTCTGTCCTATGAATTTTGCTGGGGTTTATCTATTTGCTTGATATCATTATTTTACACTTATGATGAAGCAAGCCTGTATTTCTATTTTTCTTTCTGACTTACTTCGCTTAACATGACCCCTTTCAATTTCACCCAGATTGTTGAAAGGGGACAATTTTGTCTTTTTAGCAGATGCATGAAATTCTATTGAATATATATACACCAGAGCTTCTTTATCCAGTCGTGTATAGATGGGCATTTGGGTTGTTTCCATGTCTCGGCTATTGTGAACTGTGCTGCTATTAACATAGGGGCGTAGATGATTTTCCTGATTAGAGATTTAGTAATGCTTAGGTATATAGCTAGGGGCGGATCACTGGATCAAATGGTTATTCCATCTTTAGCTTTTGAATAAACTTCATACTATTTTCCAGAGAGGTTGCACTAATATACATTCCCAGTGATAGTGAAGGAGAATTCCTTTTTCTCTACAACCCTTGAAACACTTATTGTCTCTAGTATTTTTATATAGGCCATTTTCACTGATATGTGATGGTATCGAAGTGTGCACTCTCTGGTGATGAGTGATGCAGAACATTTTTACATGTGTTTGTCGGCAATCTATGTTTTCTTTGAATAGGTGGCTGTTCAGTTTTTCTCATCTTTTTTTGAATGGGTTGTTTACAGTTTTGTTGAGATGTATGAGCTCTTTACATATTTTGGGAATTAAGCTCCTATCTGTTGTATGTTCTGTGAATATTTTCTCAGAATCAGTGGGTTGCCTTTTTGTGTTAGTGCTTGTTTGAGGTAATTATTTAATTTTACTTTGGTTACTTTTATTATTGCTGTCCTCCAAAGATTGCTTTGAGGTTGAGGTCATTGAGCATTTTATCCGCTTTTACTTCAAAGTGTTTTATGGTATTGGGTCTTATGTCCAGGTCTTTGATCCATTTGAACTAGCTTTTGTGTTTGTTGCTAATAAATGATCTAGTTTGATTTCTTAGCAGATGTGTCTTCAGTTTTCCCAACAATGTCAAATAGACATTTCTTCCTCCAGTATATCTTTTTGGCTCCTTTGTCAAAGATAAACTGACCATTTAGATGTGGCTTTAGTTCTGGGCTCTCAATAATTTCCTCAGATAGATTTGCTTGTCTGTTTTTGCTCCATTACCATACTGTTTCATTGATGATTGATTAGTGATAGAGCTTTAAGTCAGGAAGTGTGATTCCTATGCTATCCTCAGGTTTTCTCAGGATATCTTTGGTTATTTGAGGCATTTTGTGATTCCAAACAGAATTCAATATTGTTTGCTCAATTTCCGTGAAAAAAATGCCTCTAGAATTTTGATACAAATTGCATTGAATCTGCATATTACTTTGGGTAAGATTGCATTTTAATTAAGTGAATTCTTCAATCCATGAGCATGGGATAGTCTTCCATATCTTTGTGTCTTTTATATCTCTTTTGCTAATGTCATAGTTTTTCAATATAAAGATCTTTGTCCTCCCTTGTTAGGTTTGTTACAGAGATATTAGATTTTTTATGCTATTGACAGTAGCATTTCTTTCTTAATTTTCTTTTCCTCTCCTTCACTTTATGAGTATATGAATACAACTGATTATTGAGTATTGAATTTTTTCAACAATAAGTATTTTTTATTGAGTTGAAATTTACATAACATAAAATTAACCATTTTAAAGTGAAGAATTTAATAGCATTTATATGTCAGCAATGTTGTGCCACTATCACATTGGAATGTTGATTTTACATCCTGCCACTTTGCTATACACATTTATTGTTTCTAAAGGTTTTTTGTGGTATCTTTAAAGTTTTCTAGGTAAAATATTATGTCATCTACAAATAATGATATTTTTATTTCTTCTTTATCAATTTGGATTTCTTTAATATGTTTTTCTTGGCTTATTCTGGACGAAACTGAATTATGTTGAATAGTAGTTGTAAGAGAGGGTAATCTTGTCTTCCAGATCTTAGGAAAAAAAGCTTTCATTTTTTCACCAATTAGAATTATGTTGGCATGAATTTGTCATAAATTGCTTTTCTAATTTTAAAGTATGTTCCATCTAGTCCTATAATGTCAATATTTCTTAAATCATTAATGGGTGTTATATCTTGTCAAATGCTTTTTGTGCATTTACTAATATGACCATATTATTTATTTTAATTTTCTCTTTGTTGATGTGCTGTATTATATTGATCGATTTGCACTTGTTGAACCATCCTTGCATCCTGGAATGAATTCCACTTTATCGTGGTATTTTGTTTTTGATGTGTTTTTCTTATTCAGTTTGCCAGGATTTTGGTGAAGATGTTTGCATCTATTTCATCAATGATATTGGTCTATAATTTTCTTTTTTGGTGCTGTGCTTGTTTGAGTTGGGGATAATATTAGCTCAAATAACATATCTGGGACTTTCCCTTCTTTTCAATTATATGGAATAATTTAAGGAAGATAGAGATTAGCCCTTTGAATATTTGGTAGAATTCATTAGTGAAGCTATCTGTAACAAGGCTTTTATTTTGGGGAGAAATTTTTAAAATTCTACTTAAGTTGGTCTACACAAATTGTATGTGTCTTCCTTTTTCAGTTTTGGAAGCTTGTGGGATTCTAGGAATCTCTACACTTCTTCATGATTGACAGATTTATTGGCATATAATTACTCATAATAGTCTTGCGTGGTCTTTATATTTCTATGCTCTCAGTTGCAATCTCATTTCTTTCATTCCTGATCCTTGTTATTAGGGTTTTCTCTCTGTTATTGTTAGTGAGTCTAACTAGAGGTGTCAATTTTGTTTCATTTCTTTCAAAGAACCAGCTCTTGGATTCATTGATCATTTGAATGGTACTTTGTTTTCAATTTTATTTATTTATGTTGTGATTTTTATTATTTCCTCTCTTCTGTTGATTTTTGGTTTTGATTGCTCTTCCATTTCTAGTTCCCTCAGGTATGAGGTTAGATATTCAATTTGGGATCTCTCTTAGTTTTTGATGTGCAGTTATATAACTATAAACTTTACTATCAGAATTGCTTTGCAATATCCTTCACATTCTGGTAACTTGTCTCTTCATTTTCATTTGCTTCCAGATAAATCAATCTTATCCTTAATCTCATCAATGATACATGAGTTGTTCAGAGCAAGTTGTTCAATCTCCATAACTTTGTGGTTCTTGTAGTTTTGCTCTTCTGGTTCATTTCTAATTTCACCCCTGCCTGTGATCAGACAAAGTGCTTTTTATAATAAATCTTGTTAATTTTTTAATAGCAAATTCATTATTATTTTTATTTACCATGCTGTATTCATTTTAGGATATTGAAGTTTCATCTCAGTCTATATTTCACACCACACCCATCACCAGATTTCCAGTGTCTTTTACCACCATTTTTTCTCCTCTTTCCTTCCCTCCTTCCTCCAACTCAACTTGCAGTCATCATCTTTTGTCCAGTGAGTTTTTGCTGGTGTTTATCTGTTTGTTTCATTTCATTATATCAACATATGATTGAAAGCATCCTGCATTTCTCTTTTTCTTTTTGACTTTTTTCATTCACTTAACTTGATCCCTTTCACTTCCATCCAGATTTATGCAAAGATCATATATCCTAATATCTGTTGATGGGCACTTAGGTTGTTTCCATGTCTTGGCTATTGTGAACTGTATTACTATGAATTTGGGGGTGCAGATTTTTTTCTGATTAGAAATTTTATATTATGTGTATATATGCCCAAGAGCAGGACTTCTAGATCAAATGGTAGATCCATCTTTATTTGTTTGAGGATTCTCCATACTGTTTTCCAAAGTGGTTGCACTAACTTACATTCCCACCAACAGTATAGGAGTGTTCCTTTTTGTTTATATACCCTCCAATACCTGCTATTTCCATTCCCAGAAATAAAACCACATGTACTTGGGCAGTTAATCTATGATATAGTTTCCAAGAGCATAAAATGGAGTAAGGAAATGTGATTTGATCTTTGGAGATGGAAGTTATGGCAAAAGAGGTCAAGGTAAAACTAAGAAATTGGGATTATATTAAACTGAAAATCTTCTGCACAGCAAAAGAAGCCATTAAAACAAAAAGACATGAAATGAAAAGATTGAAGCTTAATGCCCAAAATACATAAAGAGCTCACACTTCAACAATGAATAGGCAAATGGCTCCACAAAAAATGGGCAAATAACTCAACAAAACACCTATGTAAAGAAGACACACAGATGCTACAGACACCAGAAAAAATGTTCTAAATCATGTGTCAACAGAGATATACAAATAAAAAGTACAATGAGATACCACCTCACACTGGTGATTATGGCCTAAATTCTGCTAAATTTGTTGAGATTTATTTTTGTTCCAAGGTATGGTCTAACTTGAGCTCCATGTGATGTGTTTCTTTATTTAGTGTTCTTATTATTTTTGATTTTCTGTCTGTATCATCTATCTATTGATGTTGAGTACTGAAGTCCCTTACTATTATATTTTTACTGTGAATTAACTCTGTCCAATATTAGATTTATATGTTTAGATGGTGTAGCATTGGGGATATATACGTTAATGATAGCTACTTCTTGATGAATTCCTGTCTTGATCATAATGTAGTGCTCTTCATTGCTTGAGATTTTCTTTTCGGGTGGAAGTTTATCTTAACTGAAATACGTATTGAAGTTCCTGATTTCCTTTCATCACTGCTTCTTTGATATATTTTTTCCATAGCCTTTAATCTTCAACCTGTGTTTGTCTTTGGAGCTGATATGAGATTCTTATAGGCATAATATCGATGGATTATGTTTTCCATGTCTTTTGTTTGGGGCATTCAGTTCACTCACTTTTAGGGAAATAACTGAGATATATGTATATGGATATAGATATGTATGTCAATGTCATTTCAACCTTTGTTTTCTATTGTTTTTCTGGGTCTGTTTCTTTGCTGTTCTTTTTTTTTCTTTTTTCTTTTCTTTTTTCCTCTGTGTGGTTTTTGGTATCAGTTCTTTCCATGTTGTCTAATTCCCAGACAGGCATATCTTTAGTTTGGTTTTATGGAGGTCATATGGATTATCACTGTCTTTACATAATTAATATAGTCTATTATGATCTGTCACCATAATATATTTATGTTAAATATGAATTGTATCATTTTATTTCCACCATTGATTTTTGTTCTCTCCCCTTGGTTCTGACATTGATTTTTCATTTGCTTTCATGTTTATCACCATTCTCATGGTATGGTGTTCTTTATTTTCTTTTTACCTATTTGAGGCCCCTTTTGCGATTTCTTGAATGGAAGACTTGATGGTGGAAAAATCATACTTTTGCAGATTAGAGTATTCTTGGCTAATTTATTTCTGTCTTTTGGTATTTTGAATACATCATTCTACTCTCTCTTGGACTGCAGTGTTTCTGCTGAGAAGTCTGATGATAGCTTAATGGGTACACCTTTGTAGGTTATGTTTCTCTTTTCTCTAGCAGCCTTGATTACTTTTTCTTCGTTGTTGACTTTTGCTAGTTTTACTCTGATGTGTCCAGGATAATACCTTTTTATAGTTAGAAATGTTTGTGTTCAATCTGCTTCTTGAACTGCATGGTTATTTTTGTGATATACATGGGAATTTCTCTATTTTTGCTTCTTTGAGTACATTTTCTATAACATTTTCCCTTTCTCCTCTCTGTGATAGCTAAGATTCTATGTTTAGTTTTCCTCTCATGGTGTCTAATATTTCCCATAAGTTTTCCCCCCTCATTCTTTTTTCTCTCCTCTTCTGTGAGGGTCTCTTCTATGTTCTTGTCTTCAGTTTCCAAGACTCTATCCTCTACAAGATTGAGTCTGTTTAATGAAGATTTCCATGTTTATCTTCAATTATTTGACCTGTGTCTTTTGTTTCTTGCATTTTTGCTAGGGCTTTGTTCACTGTCTTGTTCTCCTTGGTGACATATTACTTTTGATCTGTCACTTCTTTTATGAGGTCATGCAAATATCTTTGAGTGGTCATGTGTCCTCTTGCATCTCAGTAAACTTTATTATAACTGTTATTTGGAATTCTTTCTTTGTTAGTTTGTTCCATTTAATGTCAGTGAAATTCTTCTTGGGGAGCTCCTGACATCTTCCTCTCTTTGAGTCATTTGGAATTTCTGGGTTGCTTTGATTTTGGCACGCCTTTCTTTTCTGTCTTATATTTAGCACTGTGACTTTCTTTTTCATTTTATGGTAGATTTCTTCCTGAGGGGTGATGTTGATTCCTGGTGTGGCCAGTACCATCCACATGGCTTCCATAGGCAGTGATGCCTGTTCTTCTCTCTAGACTGCTCTCTTTTTCCATCATGAAATAACATTTATCAAGTAATTTTTAAATCTGAATTTATATACACCTGACATAACAAAATACAAAGCAAAATGTGCAAAATTTCAAGAATATTATATTAAAATGCATACCTATGCATGGTTTCAGAAGTGGAGCAGCTCCAGAAAGCAACAAAATCCAGGAATGGACTACAATTTTGGGAATTAGAGTAGAAGTAAATCTTCATAGTACTATAAAAAATAGAAGAGGACTATGAAATAAGTGGGTTTTGCTTCATATTGACTTTTTATTACGTTAATTGAGATATGACTGAAAAATATCTTTTGTAATTTTTTCCCCTAGGAAATGCTTTTTTTATTGAATGGTTATTGTATTTTGACATTAACTTGTTTTGAGCTATACATAATAGCATTTTTACATGTACATATAGCACAGTAGGTTTACCAATATTCCCCTTTTTTCTCCCTTCATTTACAGCTAATTCCCTTTATTCCGTTTCCCCCACTTCTCCCCTGTCACTTCAGTACACTTTGATTTGCCTTTTTGCCTTCCACCACTAAGAGACCATAGTTGTTTGGAGTAGTTCTCTCTCTCTCCCTCCCTCCCTCTCTCTCTCTCTCTGTCTCTCTCTTCTCTCAAATTTAGTGTTGTTTAATTTATGTTATTCAATTGTTTTCTATCTCTATACACATCATATGATGTCTGTTATTCTCCTTCTGGCTTATCTCACTAAGCATAATTCTCTCAAGTCAATCCATGTTGCTGCAAATGGCAGGATTTCTCCCTTTTCGATAACTGCATAGCATTTCATTGTATATATATATACCACATCCTTCTCCACTCATCTGATGGACATTTAGGCAGTTTCCAGCTCTTAGCTATTGTGAATCATGCTGCAATGAATGTGGGGGAGCATATATCTCTTTGGATAAGTTTTGTTGTGTTTTTAGGGTAAATACGCAGTAGGAGGATAACTGGGTAATATGGAATTTCCATTCTCAATTCTTTGAAGAATCTCCATATTGTTTTCCAGAATTACACCATTTTATACTCTCACCAAGAGTGAATTTGAGTTCCGTTTTCTCCATATCATCTCTAGCATCTTGTTTCCTTTTTTTCTGATGATACACATTCTCACAGGTATCAGGTGATAACACATTGTTGTTTTGATTTTCATTTTCCTAATAAGAGAAGTAGAATATATTATCATGAACTCATTGGACATTTGCATGTCATCCTTGGAGAGGTTAAGGTTAGCAGGTCATTTTTAATTATATTGTTTGTTTTTATGGTGTCCAATTTTATGAGATCTTTGTATATTTTGGATATTGACCCCTTATCAAAGTTGTTATCAGCAAATATCTTTTCTCATTCAGTGGGGTGCCTTTTTGTTTTGATGAAATTTTCTTTTGTTGCGTAGAAGCTTTTTAGTTTGATGTAATCATACTTGTTTATTATGAATTTTATTTGCCATGCAATGGGAGTCAAGTTCCTAAAGAGTTCCATTTTGATCTGTGTCCAATAATGTTTTATATAAGTTTTCTTCTATGTATTTTATGCTTTCCAACCTTAAATCTAAATCTTTGATTCACATTGTATTGCTTTTTTGTGTATGGTGTTAGGTAGTGTTCTAATTTCAATCTTCTGTATGTGGCTGTCCAGTCCTCCCAGCACCATATATTGAAGAGAGTATCCTTGCCCCATTGTAAATTTCTGACTTTTTTGTCAAAAAGTATATGTCCATGTATTTGTGGGTTTTGTTTCTGCACTTTCAATTCTGTTCATCTGTATTTCTATTTTTATACCAGTACCATGATTATTACTGCTTTGTAGTAGAGTTTGAGGTCAGGAACCATGTCTCCTCCATTGTTGCTTTTTTTCCCCTAAGGAATGTTTTTTGCTATCCTGGCTTGTTTGTAGCTCCATTTTTATTTATTTTTTGTTCCATGACTCTTTAGAATGTATTTGGAATTTTTATGGGAATAGCATTGAATCTGTATATTGCCTTGGGCAGTATGGCCCTTTGGAGTACATCAATTCTTCCAAATCATGAATATGGAATGTCTTTCCATTTCTTTGCGCCATCTTCTATTTCTTTTAGCAATGCCGTGTAGTTCTCACGGTCCTTCACTTCTTATATTAAGTTTATTCCAAATTATTTCAATTTTTGAATAAGATTATAAAAAGTATTATTATCTGGAGTACTCTCTGTGTTTTCATTGTCACCATACAGAAATCCAAGAGATTTCTTAATGCCAATTTTGTATCCTGCCACTTTACTGCATTTGTTTATTATGTCTACTAGATTTTATTTCAGTCTTTCGCATTCTCTGTGTCTAGTATCATGTCATTCACAAGTAATGACAGTTTCACATCTTCCTTTCCTATTTGGATGTTTTTTATAACTTTTTTTCTTATCTAATTGCATTGGTCAAGATCTCCAACTCTGTATTTAAATAGTAGTCGTTAGAGTAGACATCCTTGCCTTGTTCCTGATCTTAGAGGAAATTCCTTCAGTTTTCTCCATTGAGTACAATATTGACTGTGGGCTTGTCATAGCTAGCCTTTATTTTATTGAACTGCATTACTTCTGTAACTATTTTGGAGAGTTTTTCGCATAAAGTGGTGTTGAATCATATCAAATACTTTTTCAGCCTCTATTGAGATGATGATATAGTGCTTTGTCCTTTTATATTGATGTAGTATATCACATTTATTGATTTGCTTATGTTGAGCCATCCTTACATCCCTGAAATAAATCCCACATGATGTTGGTGTATGATTTGTTTAATATGCTATTGAATTAGGCTTGCTAGCTTTTTATTGAGAATTATTGTATCAATATTCATCAAAGATATCAGTCCACAATTTCCTTTTTTGGTGCTGTCTTTAACTTGTTTTGGAATCAGCGTAATAATAGCATCATAAATAGTGCATGGAAGTTTGCCATCTTCTTCAGTTTTTTGAACAATTTAAGAAGTGTTGACATCAATTCTTTAATATTTTATAGAATTCACTGTTGAAATCATCTGGTCAAGACTTTTGTTATTTTCCTTACTTGTGATTAATCCATTCATGATTTCTTGTTCTTGGTTTAATTTTGGAATGTTATACTTTTTCAGGAATGTGTCCATTTCTTCTAGGTTACCTAAATTTTGTCGTATGTTTGTACATAATAGTCTCTTCTAATCATTTGTATTCTACTGTGTCTGTTGTGATTGTTTCACTTTCATTTCTGATTCTATTTATTTCTGTTTTCTTTCCCCTCTTTTTTGTGAGTCTGGCTCATAGTCTATTTTGCTAATTCTTTAAAAAAGCAGCTTTTGGCTTCATTGACTTTTGGATAACATTTCTGATATCTATTTCATTGATTTCTGCCCCGAGTTTTAATATTTCCTTCTTTTAATAGGATTTAGTTTTCTTTTTTTCTTCCTCTAGCACTTTTATGTGAAGCTTTAGGGGGTTATTTTACTGTTTGTTTGTGATTCTTCTTGTTTTCTGATGTAGGGTTGTATATCACTATAAATCTCCCTCTTATTACTGCTTTTACTGCATCCCATAGATTCTGATATATAGTCTCTTCATTTTCATTTGAGTCCAGGTATATTTTAATTTCATTCTTAATTTCCTCCTTTACCCAGTGATTGTTTAAAAATATGTTGCTTACTCTCTATTATTATTTTTCAGCTCTCCTCTCCTCCTTTTGATTGATATCTAGTTTGATACTATTGCTATCTGAAAAGAGGCTTGATATAATTCCAACATTTGAAAATTCATTGAGATATGTGTCCCAACATATTGTCTATCCTTGAGAATGTTCCATGAGCACTTGAAAAGAATACTGTCTATATTATTAGTCTGAGATACTCTCATTCTCTCTCTCTCTCTCTCTCTCTCTATATATATATATATATTCCATATATTCCATATATTCCATCTCTTTTATTTTGTTGCTTAAAGATCTGTTTCTTTATTGAGTCTCTGTCTGGATTATCATTTATTGAAAGAAGACTATTAAAATTCCCTACAATTATTGCATATCTCTGTTGCATATACCAATATCTCTGTTTAGCTCTGTTAATATTTGTTTGATGTATTTGGGTGCTCCTTTGTTGGGTACATATATATTAATAAGTGCTAAGTCTTTCTGTTGTATTTATTCCTTTATCATTATATAATGTCCATGTTTATCTTTCCTTACCTTCTTTAGTTGAAAGGCTACTTTATCTTAGATGGGTATAGCTCTTCCTGCTCTTTTGGATTCACCATTGACTTGGAGCATCCTTCTCCAACCATTCACTTTAAGTCTTTGCATGTCTCTTGACCTTAGGTGAGTTTCTTCCAAACAGCATAGAGATGGTTTTTGTTTCATAATCCATTTAGTCATTTGGTGACTTTTAATTGGTGTGTGCAGTCCATTTACATTTAAAGTGTTATTGATATTTGATAACTTGCTGCTGTCATTTCTTTTTGTTTTCTGGTTTTGTTTATATATTTTTTGCTTTTTTAGATTTTTATAAACTGTCTTCTCTTTGGTTTAGATAGTAGAGCTCTTTTAGTATTTCTTTTAGATGAGGTCTCCTGACAACAAAATCTTCAGCTCTTGGTTGTTGGGGAAAAGTTTTATTTCTCCCTCAAATTTGATGGAGATTTTTCCATGATATAGTATTCTCCACTGGCATATTTTATTTTGTAGTATTTTGAAGACATCATTCCATTCCCTGCTAACCTGTAGAGCTTTGCTGAGGTTAATCTGATAGAGAACCTTTATACGTTACCTACATTTTACCAGTGGGTACCTTTAAGATTCTTCTTTTCTCTTGGACTTTTCATAATATCTAAGTTATGTGTCTTTGCTAGTTTGTTTTTGCCTTTTTGCATTTATGTAATTGGGTGTTCTGTTGGCTTCATTGATTTTTATGTTAATGTACTTCTCTAGGTTTGGGAAGTTTTCAACAATCCTTTCTTTGAATAGGCTGTCTGCTCCTTTCTTTTTTTCTTCAATTTCTGGGATACCCAGTATTCCTGTGTTGCCTTTCCTAATTGTGCCAGATAGTTCTATGAGTGTTTCTTCATTTGTTTTAAATTCAATCTCTCTTCTTCCTCCTGGTTTCTTTCTGCATTACTAACCTCTGGATCACTAATATTTTCCTCCACTTGCTTTTTCTATTCCCATAACTTTGTATTTTACTTTTAGCTTCATTAATTACCTCCCTAAATCCTGTATCTCCATTAGTTCTTTCTGCAGAACTCTAATTTCTGCCTTCTGCTTCTTGATTACATTTTTGAGTTCATTGGTTTGTTTTTCTTTTGACTCTAATTTTCTTTATGATGCTGTCTTGAATTCTTTATATGGTAAAAATAACCAGTCTTCTGTCTTCAAAACTGATTGCTGATGAACTGTCATTTTGTTTTGTTTTGTTTTCCATTTCTTAAGTTTCAAGGTGTTTTTTTTTTTTTCATGGTATGGGTTCCTGTTGATCAGTTGCTTGTTTGTTTGCTTGTTTATGCCAGAAGATGCTCTACTTTTGTCTTGTATTTTTGACCCTTATAGACTTCTGTAGTGTTTTTCCCTGTACCAGGAGTGAAGATGAGTGATGATTAGAGGCGAGGCACATAGGGTCTGGGCGCAGTGGAACTGTTATGGGTTGGGGCGCTTGTTTTGCTGATAAAACTCAACTGACTGGGGTTGGGAGACTTGTCTCTGCTGAATTCACTTGTTCTTATTGTCCTCACCAAACCAACAGGACCAAGTCCTGTCCACCAGGGTGCTCAGCCACTGGAACCCGAGTCCCAAGATGTGGGGCAGGAGGAGCACCTGCCTCTGTGCTCCTTGTTTTTCTGTCCCCATATCTCTCTTTTTTGGCATTATTTAAGCCAAGAGTCTGTCATTGTCAGACTATAGTACCCCTTTCCTCACTCAGCTCAACCTACGCTTTCCAATCCCAGCGCTGTCTGTATTTGCTCCATTGGAAATCAGAGTGGCTGCCTCCGCTGTCTCTGTAAGAGCCCATCAGAGAGCCAATGAGGTGGCTAAGATTGAAGTCCTCAAACCACTGCAGATTAGAGCAGCTGCTGTGTCTTTTCTGGAAGTGTTCACAAGCCTGAGCTCTGTTGCAAGTTAATGCACCTCCAGCTGCAGTTTCTGTAAGTACTTGGTAGAGAACAAAGAACTTGCAGCCAGTCTGAGGTGTCTGTGCACATCCCTGAACCTTTCTTACACACCTGCAAAGTCAGTTGCTCCACTCTGAGCAACTTCAATGCTGTAAGTGTCCTTAGCAAGCTGCTGTAGTTTCAGAAAATGACTTTACTGTGTGAACTTTGGAAAACCCCTGGGATTTCACCATAGTGTCTTAGGGACCAAGTTCATCTAATGTCATCTCTTCCACTTCTTATTTTTCCTATTTTTTTAGGTATTAGTCATCTAACAGGTGTAATGTGTGATGTTACATGCCATTAATGGTTTTGATTTGTATTTATCTTATGATTAGTGATATAAATCACATTTTCATGTACTTATTGAGTATTTTATATATTTTAAAAAATGTTTAACATGTTCTCTTAAAATATTTTTGCTATTACTATTTTATATAGAGCTGTATTAGTTCCTTATATATTTCAGATTTGACTCATTATCAGAAGATGGATTGCAAACACTTTCTTCCATTCTTTACATTGCCTTTTTATTTTGTTTATCATTTCTGTTCTTATGCAGACATCTTTTAATTTTACATAATCCCACTTGCCAATGTTTGCATTTATTGTTTGAGCTATGGGTGTCATATACAAAGAGTCATAGCCAAGATGAATATCAAGAACATTTTTCCTTGTGTGTCTTCTAGGAATATTATTTTTGGTATTGTTTTTATGTCCTTAATGCATTTCAAGTTATTTTCTTGAGTAGTGTAACATAGGGGTCCATTTCAACAGTTTTTTTTGCATTTAAATATACATTTTTCCCAACAACATTTATTGAAAAGTCTTATCTTTCCCCCCCCTTGAGTATTTATGGCTTATTAGTATTAACTAATTTGCATGCATGAGTTTCTATCTAGGTTCATTTCTATGACAGTGTGTGTAGACTATGACAAGTATACATTGATGAGCAAAACAAAAATGGTTGCTATTTTTAGAGACAGATAAGAAACTGATAGAACCAGACCAGTGGTGTCAAACAAAGAGCTTAAAGCAAACAGAAAACAAGTTTTTATTCTCTGTCTCCCAAATTGTTATCCCTGTAAAGCCCATACCACCTCTAGAAAGGGGTGGATAATCATTTCCAGGAGAATTCCCACACCCCTAGTATTAATATATCTCCCCCTTATACCTATGCCTATCATAAGTTCTTGTTAAAATCCACCGTAGTATAGTAGTTTACTCTGAACATGGTCTGCCTTTACTTTCTCTAGGGTGCTCTCTTAAATAAATTTTCAAATGCTGCTTTAGCCAAATGTATCTTTAGAGTTATTTCTTAACCATAGCAAGAGCCCAGAGTCCAGGATCTTAAAACTATCTTCATGTAATTGTTGACTTTAATAGCAAAAAGTTTTATTTCCCATTTCTGTAGGCTTGAAAGTCCAAGTTCAAGTGGCCAGCAAGTAGATTGTCTGCCAAATGTATCTTTAGAGTTATTTCTTAACCATAGCAAGAGCCCAGAGTCCAGGATCTTAAAACTATCTTCATGTAATTGTTGACTTTGATAGCAAAAAGTTTTATTTCCCATTTCTGTAGGCTTGAAAGTCCAAGTTCAAGTGGCCAGCAAGTAGATTGTCTTCAGTAGCCTCTTTTCTTAGCTTATAGATGCCTGCCATTGCACTGAGTGCTCACATGTCCTTTCATGCATGTGGCAAGCTCCCTTGTGTATTTTTATTAATAAGGGTACTAATCTGTTAATTAATAATATTAATCATTTTATTAATAAGGGTACTTACAAGGGATCCCTCATAACCTCATTTAACTTTAATTATTCTCCAAAGTTCCTATCTCATAATATTGGGAGTTAGGGCTTCAATGTATAAATTGAGTGGGACTATATAAATAATGTTCAGTCCATAATAATGACCATCAGTTTTGCAAGGGCTAACAAACATAAGACCTAAACAATTATGTGCTGCAAGATAAATTAAGGGAAATTTGTTTTTGACCTGACAGCATAAGGGGCTCTATTGATATGTTTTTTAGTGCTGGTATACACAAGGAAAAAAAAACTTTAAAAACCTCCAGAAATAGTACTAAAGTCAAACAACTAGAAATAATCTTTTCATGAAAATATGGTAAGAAAATCTGTGGTATTCGAACCAAGAGTGCTCACTCACTTTTTTCTCCCAGCTCAGTGAGGTGGTGATTCCAATCCAGATTGCTGGAGTCAAAAACACAAAGACCCCTTTCTCCTCACCTCTGAACAAAAGAATTTTTTTCCTATGATAAGAAGGGTTTCAGTGTTTCTCATCTGTATTAGGTTATCTGTTGGTGAGGCTAAATCTCAAGTGAGTATATTTAAAAGGTGGTGCCACCCATCTTCTACCTGTTCTCTATTGTTGGAATGCTGGCTCTCATTTGGGTGTCACACAACAAGAATACTAGAATAGATATCCATTCCACCAGCTTGTGAGGCAATGGGTCCACCAAAAGATAGGCAGGGCACGTCATTACAGGCTTCTGATCACCCTATTCCTCTATATTCATTAGATGGTCATTTCCTAGAACAAGAATGCCAGTTAGAGAGAATCTTGTCATTATCCCCACTTTTAACTTTAGTTCCCTGACTAGGAGATTTTGCCTGAAATTAGAAATAGATCAAATATAAGGCAACTCCAAATACCTTTCCAAAAATATTTACTTCATTCGCAACAGAAAAATAAATTAAAACCTGAGAGCAGTCTCAAAAATCATGCAGGTTGTGTTGAAAGGCAATTATGAGGTTTAATGGAATGAGTGAAAATACAGTAGACCAACTAACTTGCAGTAAAGAATATGAAATAAAAAATCTGGGATAATTTCTCCTGATGTCAAAGCAACATCAAACAATAACCTCCAACACTACTCTATTAAATAGGTTATAATTTGTGGAGATGTTTGTAGATTAATTTATGTCTTGGGATATTGAGAAATATAGTGGAATAATCAACCAACAATTGATAGTGTTCCCTTGAGACTTAACACTTTGGAGAGGACACATTAGTAAATAATCCATATACTCACTGAACTAATAAATAAGCAAATATCAGCTATATATTCCGGAAAGAGGAGCAGTGCCCAGAAATACTGCAGCATTTAATTATCTAAAATGTTCAGTTGCCTATCAAAATTCTGAACTAAGAATATAAGTAGGAAAGTATCACATAGATATTAGTAAGAAGGCCATTTATGAAAACTACTTGGAAGAATAACCAGATGGTGAATTTAATAGAACAATATTTTAAAGCAGTGATTACAAATATGTTCACAGAACTAAGAGAATGAATGATAAGAGAAATTAAGAAGTGTTAAATGTCAATAAAATTAAATATAAAATTTCTATAAAGAGAGGGATTTTTTAAAGAACCCACTGGAAATTCTGGAGTAAACTTAAAATAACTGAAATTTTAAAATTCACTAACCCTCTAAAGTACATTTAAACTGAAAGAAGAAAGAAGTATCAAAATTAAAGATAGATCAATATATACTATATAAGCAAATTACAAAGAAAATGGAGAAAATTGAACAGAGATTCATAAAAATGGACACATTAATGTCACAAAAATATGTATGTCCTCATCATTACTAAGATTCTGGTCATGGGTGTGGTCTGGGATACTCACAGATTGAGGTGTGATTTCAATATCCTGAAATACATATAACAGTGTAAACAAAAGAGATAAAATTAGATGTCAAAATGCATGCAATGGTAGTACCAGAAAGAGATGAGAGAAAAGCAAAGAAAAATAACTGAAAAAATAATAATTGAAATTTTCCGAAAATTATTGAAAAAACAATAAACTTTACGTTTAGAAAGTTCAACAAATCCCAAGTAGGATAAATTCAAAGTGATCTACAAGTAAAAATAACATAGAAAAATGAAAAAAAAAATCAAAGATCAGGAGAAAATCTTGGAAGATGCAAAAGAAAAAAGGCACATAATTTACAAGAGAACCCCAATAATATTAGCAGTTGAAATTGGCAATCAAGGTCATGAAACAGTGGATAGCATAGTCTTCGAAAAGTTTCCAAAGAAACATGTTGTCAATCAAATATCATATATCCAGCAAAACTAGGATTCATAATTGCAAAACAAATTACTTCCAGACATAAACAAAGACAGATAATTTGTTGTTTGTAGTGCTGCCTTATATGAAATGTTAAAGGAAACCCTGAAGCTGAAAGCAAGAGACCCCATATCTGCATGAAAAAGAACATCACTAAAGATAAGTATGAAATTATAAAAAGTACTATAAAGCATATTATTTTCTTTTTTCTCTGAACTTATTTAAAAATTTTATACAATAATATGCAAGCAATGCATGCATATAGAAAGTACAATCTAGAAAGAAATAAAATTCTAATTTCTGATATCAGAAATGAAGGAGGCAGATTATTGCCAATATTACATAAATAAAAAGGGAATTTAAAGGACTACTAAGTACAACTGTCTGCTAACAAATTATATAAATTAGATGAAATGGAAAAATTATTGCAGACCCAAAGTACTGAAATTAACTCAGTAAGTTATAGACAATTTGAATAAAACTATATATGTAAGTATATTGAATCAGTAATTTAGTAAATACCAACAAAGATAAGGCCCAGATGACCTCATGTCTGTATTATCCCAAATATTCAAAGCGTAATTAATACCAATATTTACAAATTATTCCAAAAATAGAAGATTATAGATTAATCTCCTTATTCTTTCCATGTGACCAGTATTATGGTTATATCAAAATCAGACAAAAGTTTCACAAGAAAAGTGAACTAGTTCTGGTTCAAGCTGAGGCCTTAAGAGCATCCTTAACAAACCTTCTCTAAGAAAAAGGTTGAATCTACAATTTTATATCAAACTCCTGCTAGGCAATACCTATAGACTCCTACACAACTGATCTGAAAGAAAAAGCACACAGTAGAGAGGAGGCATCTCCAGCTGATGAGGTGATAGGACAACAGATTGAAGATTGTGCAGGCCGTGAGCCTTGTGGACTAGAAGAGTCCTTGTGTTTGCCCCCACACTTGCCTGAAGAGCAGGTGCAGTCTGTATTCAACCCCAGAAGAGGCTACCATGCCCACCTGTGTTCCTCGCACCAGTCCTAGTTGAAGGGGTCATGTGTGCCCCACAGCTACTCAAGCAGAGAAAACTTATCATGCATTGTGGTAGACTTGAAGAAGGGTGGTTGTGACAGTGCATAAGCACTTCGTGCCTTCCCAAATGGAGGAAACTGTATGCAATGTGTCTGACCTGAAAGGGGTTTTGAGAACAAACATGCAAGAATGTCCCATGACTGGCTAGAGCAGAAGGGACACCACAAAGCCTGAGAAAGGCATAAGGAGGTTAACCATGTCTAGCTCAGGAGAGGAATCATGACTCCATCTCCAGGAGAAAAAGAAACATGCCTGTGCACACACATGCATGCACAGTCCCAAGTCTTGGCAGAGACTATGTTGGCTTGATCCTGACCCAAGCAGAAGAGAACAGGCAACAACTAGCACTTTGTAGGCATATGCCCCCAGGGACGCACAGACCACTGACCCCACACTATAGAGGACTAGAACTGCCCACTGCCAGACTTCTAGGTGTCTGTTACCATGGCCATCAACTCTCACACTGCTCAGCTCTTGCAAGGAAGCATACCCACTAGATGTCATGACCTGTGATCACCCACAATTTCTCAACTCAGACCAAATTATTTTAAAACATATATCTAGGCTACCGGAGAACCGAACTCATACTGCATCTGGGATGTCTGTTAAACTGCTTACATGGAGAGCTGCAAAGCCTGCAAACATTAGTTGACCAGCCTCAGTGGCCCACCAAAAAAGTACATCTAAGAGATACCCCCATTAAAATCAATAAGCTGACTCCTGCCACATTATTACACAGGCATGAAGAAATCTAAATTTATATATATATGTGTGTGTGTGTGTGTGTGTGTCACAATGCCATATTGAAGGCAGAAAAATGTCAAAATATAAGTCACATAGGAAGACATGAATAGCTCATAAAGAGGAAGATACCAGGAGATGACTAGAGAAAAACTCCTATAGCATGATGAATTCAACATGGAAAGCTCCTTAAACAAACTCAATCTCACAGAGAAGCCAATAAAATAAATTGAAGATAAGATAAAAGAAGAGGAGAGGGAAATAAAATTGAGAAAAAAAATTAAGAAACCCTATGAGAAATAGTAGATACTATGAGAAAAAAACATAAGGATTATTGGTATTTTAGAAGAAGAGCAGAGAAGAAAGGAGCAGAAAACTAATTTAAAGAAGTAACAATAGAGGATTTCCCATATCTGTTACAAAAAGGAACCATGGAAGTCCAAGAAGCAAAAAACAAAAATCTCTGTATGTAAATAAACCTACTCCAAGTCACATCATAGTAAAACAAGCAAACAAACAAACAAAAGCTATTCAAGGTTTCTAGAGAAAAGAAAAACATAACTTCCAAAGCACACACATTGGGCTATCATGAAGAAAACTGCTAAATAAAATTAATAGAGTGATGTGTCAAGGTATAAAGTCAACAGACGAAAATCAGTAGCATTTCTATATATGATGACATAGAGGAAAAATAAATTAAGAAATAAATCATATTCACAGTAGTACTGAGAAAGGTAAAATATCTAGGAATAAACTTAACAAAGGAGATGAAAAACCGTTGGAATGAAAAGTAAAAAGCCTTAAGAAAATAAATTGAAGAAGACACAAAGTAATGGAAAAACATCCCATGTTCACGGATTGGAAGAATTTACATAGTAAAACTGACCATTCTACCCAAAGCAATATATAGATTTAATTCAACTATCATCAAACTCCCAGAGACATTTTATATGAAATAAAGCATGCAATACTGAGGCTTACTTGGAACCACAAAATGCCATGAATAGCCAAAGCTAGCCTAAGAGAAATAAAGAAAAAGAGTAATTATCATCAACACAGTAGGATATCGGAGCTAAAATAGAAACATCGATTAGTGAAACCAAACTGAGATCCCAGGAATAAAATTGCACCTATATGGACAGTCAATCTATGACAAAGGTACCAAGAGCATATAATGGAGAAAGGAAAGTCTATTCAACAAATGGTGTTGAGAAAACTGGAAACACAGGACAAAAAATCAATTAGATTACTCATTCACAAAAGTTGGCCCATGGACCCAATCCCTAGATATCAGACCTAAAACCATAAAATGCTTAGAAGTAAATGTGGAGAAAAAAAAACTCCATGACATCATCCCCCAAGATATATTTCCAGAAGTAACAGTGACAGCAAAAGAAACCAAAGCAAATCTAAATAATTAACTACATAAAACTGAAAATTTTTTGCACAGCAAAAGAAAACACCACTAAACAAAAAGACAACCCACCAAATTGGAGATGTTTAAACAAAATACATCAGATAAGAGTTTAATTTCCAAAATATACAGTGAATATACCTTAACAATAAAAGAGTAAATGAACCACTCAAAAAAGGGAAAAAGAACTAAATAGACACATATCTAAAGAAGACACACAGATCATCTACAGACACTGAAAAAATGCTTTACATCACTGATCATCAGAAAAATATAAATTAAAGCTGCAGTGAGATGCCACATCACGCCAGTGAGAATAGGCTTTATTAATAGGACTGAAAATAGTGGTATTGACTGTAGTGTGGAGAAAAAGGAGCCCTCCTACACTGTTGATGGAAAGTAAATTCATGCAACCTCTTTGGAAAATAGTATGGAGCTGCCTAATCAAATAAATTTGCATCTACCATTTGATCCAGCAATACCACTCCTGGACATATATACTGATGATTAAAAAATCTCTAATTAGAAAACACGTCTGTAAGCCTATCTTCAGAGCAGCACAATTCACAATAGCCAAGACTTGGAAAGAGCCTAAAGGCCCATAAACAGATGACTGACTCTGGCATATATTCCAAATGGAATTCTATGTCACTGTCAAAAATGATGAAATTGTACCCTTTGCAACAATCTGAATGGACTTGGAGAGGATCATATTAAGTTGAATAAGTTGTAAAGAAAATGAGAGATAAAGACAATGGTTTCATTCATATGTGGAACAGCATGAAACAAAACATATGAGCACAAAAATCCCACCAAAATAGCTGGACACAGAACTGTGGATGTGGGGATGTGGGTAAGAGGGGAAAAGGGGGTGGTAAAGCACACTAGCATTCTGCTAGCATGTGTGGTGAAATATAGACTTAAATGCAAATTATATCCTAAATGAATATATTTTTGTGATCTAAAACTAATAGATTGCTCTTAAAAAACATGTGTTTCTTATCAATAGTTCCTGTAAAGAAAAAGTTTAAAAGTCTTCAACAAAGTGCTCTTCAGCTGAATCTTGCAATATATAAAGAGAATCACGGCATAATGAAGCAGGATTTGTCCCAGATTTTCATTTTATTAATATCTGAAAGTAAATCTGTGCAATAATTATCATCACTGGATCATCTAGATTAGACATAAAAAATGCATTTGACTCTGCCCAACATCCTTTCTTGATAAAATAGCAAAAAAAATAAAATAAAATCTAGGAATAGAAGGGAGCTTCCTCACAATGACAATCGACTTCTAGAAACACCCACAACTAGTATCACGACAAATGATAAATGAGTGCATATTCTCCTCCTATGAACGGGATATTTATTCTTATTACTTCTGTTCAACATTGTACTGTGCCTTTTATCTAGGGCAAATTGACAAAAGAAAGATAAAAGTCATTCAACTTGAAAAGAAAGATAAAACTATCTCTATTTTCAGATACACAATTTTATATTAAGAAAAAGTTCTAGAGAATCCACTCAGTAAGGTTTCAGCATGCAAGCTTAATAATATAAAACAATTGCACTTTACACACTTGTAATAAAATATCCAAAAGTGATTTTTTAAAATAATTTACTCTGGTAAAAGAAAGAATAAAATATTTAGGAATAATTTTAATGAACTGCAAAGCTTATGCTCTGAAAATGTGAGATATTTGTTTAAAATAAATTAACAGTATATAAATAAATGGAAACAAACTGTGTTCATGGATTGGAAGATTTAATTTTTTGTAGATAAAAATGTTTTCTCTGGTTTCAACACAATCCTTACCAGATTTGTAGCTGAGTTATTATAGAAAACAACAAGGTGATTCTAAAATTGTTTTGGATTTGCAGAGACTCAGAAAATTTAAAACAATTTGAAAATCAAATAATGAAGTAAGATTCACATGTCCAAATTTCACAACTTGCTAACAAAGAATGACAATCATGACAGCATGGAAATGACAGGAGATATGGGCAAATTGATCAAAGAAATAAAATTGAGAGCGCAAAAATAAACTGATGCATCTATGACCAACTGATTTTCAATGGGCATGAAAGGAAATAAAATTCAATGGAAATAAAATCCTTTCAACAAATAATGTTAAGACAAATGAACAATCACATGAAAAAAGATAATGTTGAAACTCAAAATGAATCCAAGTTCTTATGCAAATCCAAACTTTATAAAACCCTTAGAAGAAAATATAGAGGAAAATCTTCAGGAATTTTGATTTGACCGAGGTTTCCAAAACACAATAAAATATTTAAGTTGAACTTTATTAAATTAAAAAAATATGTTTGTTCCGAAAGACACCATCAAGAAAATGAAAAAACATAGTGTCATTTGTTTATTTTGGTTTTTGAAAACATTAAATTCACTTTATTGAAGGAACATTGCATCATAATATACAGGTCTAAGTGTGCATCATAGTAAATTCACCTCTTCATTTAATAAATTAAATGGTCCACAATTTCAGTTCTTCCTTCACTGCACAACTGATCCCCTCTACCCAATTTTCCCACTACCCCTACCCCTCCTCTTTTTGCAACCACTAATTTGTTTTTATTGAAAAAAAAACATGTTTTAGTTTGCTTTAGTTTATTTTTCTCTGATTTCTTTAGAAATATATGTGAGTAAAATCATGTTATCTTTCTTTTCCTGGTTTATCTCATAAGCATAATCATCTCTAGCTTCATCCATGTTACTGAAAATAACACTATTTCATCATTTTTGATAAATAAGCAGTATTCTATTGTGTATTTATGCCACATCTTCTTTATCTACTCACCTACTGATGGACATTTAGGCTGCTTTCACCTACTTGGTATTGTAAATCTCACTACAATGAACATCAGGGTGCATATATCACTGTGATTTAGTGTTTTGTGTATTTAAGGCAAATATATATAGCAGAGGAATAACCACATCATATAGAATTTCCATGATCAATATTTTTAGGAATCTCTGTATTGCTCTTCATAATGGCTGTCACATTTTACATGCCCATCAACAGTGTGTAAGAGTTCCTTTTTCTCTGCATCCTTGCTAACAATTGTTGTTTTCAGTCTTTTGGATAATAGCCAATCTCACAGATGTGAGTTATGTGATTTGCATTCTATCAATAGCAAGCGAGCTGGAATATATTTTTAATGTGCCAATTGACCATCTGTATGTCTTCTTTGGAGAAGTGCATTAAAATCTGCAACTTTATTTGGATTATTTTTTCTGTTATTGATTTTCATGAGTTATTTACATATTTTTCATATTGACACATTTTTTAATGTATGATGTGCAAATATGTTCTCTCTTTCAGTAGGATGTCTTTTTGTTTTGATGAGAATTTCACTGCTCATGATTTTCCACCTTTTAAGTTTGATGCAACTTCTTCTGTTTGTATCAGATTATATTTCACCTGTCATTGTCATCAGTTCCCAATGATATCTCATAGGTCAATGTCAATGATGGTTTTGTCTGTATTTTATTCTATGTATTTTATATTTTCAGGTCTTATATATAAATATTAAATCCACTTTGAATTATTGTTTAGTGTTAGGGAATGATCTAGTTTCAATATTTTGCATGTGACTGTCCAGCTTTCCAAATACAATTTATCAAAGAGACTGTGTTTTCCCTATTGTATTACTTTGATTCCTTTATCATAAATTGTCCATATATCTGTGGGTTTATTTCTGGACTTTCAGTTCTATTGCACTTATCTGTCTGTTTTATTACCATGCTGAGTTGATTACTAATAATTTACATTACATTACTAAGTCAGAGAGCATAACACTTCCATTTTTGTTGTCTTCCTCAGGACTGTTTTTGCTATTTGGGTTCTCTTGTGGTTCCAAATAAATTTCATGATTTTTGTTTCATCTCTGTGAATTATGTGTTTGGAATTTTGATTGTGATTGCATTAAGTATGTATAATGAATTAGGTAATATGATCATTTTAACTATATCAATTCTTCCAGTCCATGAATACTGAAAATCTCCTTTCTTTATACCTTCTATTTCTTTTATCAATGTCTTTTAGTTTTCAGATTTTAAGTCTTTCACTGCTTTGACTAAGTTTATGGCAAGTTTCCTTATTCTTTTTGATGAAATTGCAAATGCAATTGATTTCCTGAACCATCATCTGCATGTTCATTACTTACATTTAGGAATACAACATATTTTTTAATATTAATTTTTTAAGTCTGATACTTTTCCAAACTTTCTTGTCTTGCTGCTGATGTGAGAGAAATAATTTTGAGTTTGTTTTCCATGGAGTATGACAATGACTGTGTTCTTTTTTTAAAAATAGGCTTTGCTGTGATGAGGCATGTTCTGTCTACACTTATTTTTAAGAGTTTCTAATATAAAAAGGATGTTGAAAAATGGACTTTTTAATCTGCTTAGATCATATGTGTTTTGTTTTTCCTTTTGTTGATTTGTGTATGTTGAACAAGACTGCATCCTTGGAATAAATATCAATTGATCATTGTGTATGACTTTTTTAATTTGCTTTGCTAATATTTTGCTGAGGAATTACATATCAACATTCATTATGTTGGTCTGTAATTTTATTTTTCTGGTGGTGTGTTTGGTTTTGGAACCAGAGTAATGTTTTCTTTATAAAAACTGCTTGGAACTGCCATCTCAATTTTTGGAACCAGTTTGAGAAAGTTTGGTATTAATTCCTCTTTCATTGTCTGGTAGAATTTACTATTGAAACCATCTGCTCTGGGACTTTTTTTGTGGGGGGAGATTTTTGATGATTGTTTCAGTTATTTTGCTTTGATTAATCTGTTCAGGATTTCACTTTCTTCATTGTTTAGTATTTAAATGTTAATTTTTTACAAGAATTTATCCATTTCTTATATGTTGTTTATTGTTAACATAATTGTGTTCATATTTTCTTATGATGCTCTGTATATTTGTAGTGTCAACTATAATTTCTGCTTTCTCATTTTTGATATTAATTTTATTTTTCTCTCCTTTTTTTATGAGTGACCAGTGATTTATTTCGTTTATTTTTTTCAAAGAACCAGCTCTTAGCTTTGTTACTTTTCTGAAGTCTTTTTGACTTCTATTTTATTGATTTCTGCTCAAATTGTATTATTCCCTTCTTTCTACTAGCTTTTGGTTTCGTTTTTCTTTTTTCAATTCCTTTTGGTGAGGGTTTATGTGTTTTATTTGTGATTCTTCTTGTTCATGAGGGAGGATTGTATTGCTATAAATTTATTTCTTAATACCTTTTTGCTGCATCCCATATATTCTGAGAAATTGTAACTTAATTTTTATTTTACTCAAGGTATTTTTTAATTTCATATTTCACTTTCTCACTGATGCAATTTTTAATTCTCCATTCCTTTTCAGTTTTCCCCTTTTTTGCTCTTTCGTTGACTTCTTGTTTTATGCATTGTGTAAGATGCTAAATATGATTTCAATCTGTTAATATTAATATCAGCTTGATGTAGTCTGGCATTCTTATATCATTTGCATTCATATTGATAATTATTATCTCTACCATTGTATTAATCCCTTCATTATTTTATAATGACCATCTTTACCTTTTGCTACCAGTTTAGACGGGAAGTTTATTTAATCTGATATGAGTGCAGAGGTCCCTGCTTCTTTTATGATTCATCATTAACTTTGCGTGCCAAT
Organism: Solenodon paradoxus; assembly: GCA_004363575.1. Classification (NCBI taxonomy): domain Eukaryota; kingdom Metazoa; phylum Chordata; class Mammalia; order Eulipotyphla; family Solenodontidae; genus Solenodon; species Solenodon paradoxus. The sequence goes on from RJWH01003121.1 coordinate 145,151, forward strand.
TTTTTTCCATTCACTTAAATCTATGTTCTTCTCATCTTAAATCAGTGTCATTCAAACAGCATATGATTGTATTATGTTTTTGATCCAACCAGTCACTCTGTCACTTTTGATTGGTGAATTATGTCACTTTACATCCAAGTTAATATTGATATTTGAGAATTTTCTGCTGCCACTTTGAATTTTGATTGCTGATTTTGTCTTTTTACTTCCTTTATTAAATTTTTAGTGAACTTTCTTCTTTCAGGTTTAGATAGAAGAGCATCTTTTAAAACATCTTGTAAAGGAGGTAGTGTGGCAGCAACTACTTCAGCATTTGTTTGTCATGAAAAAACTTTTCTTCCTCACATCTGAGGGAAAGTTTAGCAGAATAAAGGATTCTTGGCTAGCAGTCTTTATCTCACAGTGTTTTTAATATGTCATTCCAATCCTTCCCTATAGATTTCCTGGTGAGAAGTCTGGTGAGAACTTGATGGAAGTATTTTTATATGTTATTTGCTTTTTCCCATGGTCTCATTCAATATTATTTCTTTGTCCTGGATTTTAATAGTTTAAAAACATCATGCCTTGACATAGGTTTTTTATATTAATGTAACCAGGATTTTTGTAAGATTCAATGAAGGTATACTTATTCGCTTTTGTTTGAGAAGTTTTATTTTTATTTTTATTGCAAGACCTTGGAATTTAAACATTAAAATAAACTCATATGTATTGGTTCCCCATATATGCAGTTTCTCCATTCCTCAGATTTATATCAACACACCCTGCCCTGCACAAAATCACCAAGTGTTCCTCACCATTTTCCAGTGGACTCTGCCACCACTTTCCCTCCAAACTTCCTATCCCATTCCTTTTTGAGTACCTCAGTTCTACTGAAAGTGTCAAGAGTTGGTTTTGTTTCATCTGCTTCTTTTATTTGCATTTGACTTATGAGTGAGGTCATCTGGTATCTATCTTTATTCCATGGCTGGTTTCATTTAGCATAATACCCTCTAGATCCATTCATGTTGATTCAAATGGCAGGATTTCATTTCTTCTAAGGGGTGTGTGGTATTTCATTGTGAATATATACCACATCCTCTTTGTTCATTCGACTTTGAAGACTTAGGTAGTTTCCAGTTCTTACCTGTTGTAAATAGGACTGAATAAATATGGGGTGCATAAATCTTTGCAAATTATTGTTTTTGTAATTGTAGGAAAATACCCAGAAGTGGTATGACAGTATCCTATGGGACTTTTTGAGGAAACTCCATACTGCTTTCCATAGAGGTTTCACCAATTTGCACTTCCACCAACAAAGCAAAAGTGTTATGTTTTTTCCACATCCTCAACAAAATTTCTATACTTTTGTATACTAGCCAGTCTCTCAGGTATAAAGTGATAAATCATTGCTGTTTTGATTTGCAGTTTCCTGAGAGCCAGCAAGCAGAAACATGTTTTCATATGCCTGTAAGACATTGGTATATCCTTTTTAGAAAAAGTCTCTTCAAATTTTAACCCCATTTTTTATTGGATTGTCTGTCTTTATTTTATTGGCTTTTTCATTTCTTTGTATAATTCAATTATTAAGTCCTTTTCAGAAATATGGACTTCAAATATATTCTCCCAGTTAGTAGATTGTCTTTTGTTTTGATGAGGTTTTCTTTTGCTTTGAAGAAAGGTTTTAGTTTGACATAGTACCAGCTGTTTATTCCTCTTTTTTCTTTTCCTTGATGCTGCATTTGAGTCCACAAAGGCCTCTCGAAAACTGATATTATGGAATGTATTTTCTATGTTTTCTTTCAAGAATTATATGGTGTACTGTCTTACATCCAAGTCTCTAGTCAATTTTGAGTGATTTTTGAATGGTGATCTTGCTTTATTCTTTTGCATGTGACTGCACAGTTATCCCAACACCATTTACTTAAGAGAGTTTGCTTTCTCCATTGAATGCTTTCGGCTCCTTTGTCATAGATTAACTGACTATATGTGAGTGGGTTAGTTTTTGGTGATTCTGTTCTGTTTCACTTATTGTGCCTCTGTTATTATTACAGTGCCACATAGTTTGATGACTATCATTTTATAGTCTAGCAAAATGTCAGGGAATGTAATCCCACCAGATTCATCATTTTTTCTCATAGTTATTTTGACTATTTGTTGTATTTTGCTGCTCCATACAAATTTTAAGACTGTTTTGTTCTATTTTCTGGAAATAAGTCTGTGAGAATTTAATGGGTAATGCATTAAATATGTATGTTGCTTTTAGTATGTTGACTGTTTTAATGATGTTAATTCTTCTCAACCATGACCAGGGAATGTCTTACCATTTCTTTGTGTTCTCCTCTATTTCTTTTAAGAAGGATTTGTAGTTTACATTGTACAGGTCTTTTGCCCCTTTGTCAAATATATTACAATATATTTGTTTCTTTTTCTTCTATTTTAAATGGTGTGGTTCTATTTCATTTTTTCTAGAGTGTCGTTTTCATATAAGTATGCAACTGATTTCTGTGCACTGATTTTGCAGCCTGACACTTTACTGTATCTGCTGATTAGTTCTGGTAGTTTTTTGACAGATTTTTTTTTAGGGAGATAAGTGGGCAGTCTTGCCGTGTTTCTGATCTTAGAGGAAATGATTTCAATTTTTTGCCATTAAGTATTATGTTGACTGTGGGTTTCTGGCATATGGTCTTTATTATATTGAGCTGTGTACCTTTTATCCTCATGTTATGCATTGCTTTTGTCATAAATAGATGTTGAATCTTGTCAAAATCTTTCTCTGCATCTGTTGATATGGTGTTGGGTTTTTTTTCTTGCTCTTGTTGATACGATTACATTAATAGATTCGTGTATGTTGAACCATCCTTGAATCCCTGGAATAAATCACACTTGCTCATCGTGGTTGAACTTTTTGTTGCATTGTTGGATTTGGTTTGCTAATATGTTGCTGAGAATATTTACATCTATGTTCATTAGAGATATTGGCTTGTAATTTTCTTTCTTAATGTCATGTCTTAATGCCATGTCTTTCTTTAATATCTGTGATGTTAACCTCATAGAAAACATGTGTCAGTGTTTCCTGTTCTTCACTCTTTTGGAATATTTTGAGAATAGGTATTGAGTCTTCTCTGAAGGTTTTGAAAAGTCAGTAGAAAAGGCTTCTGATCCTGGACTTTTACTTTAAGGAGACTATTGATTACCTCTTCAATTTATTTCCTAGTGATTGTTTTATAAAGGTTCCCCAATTATTCCAGGTTCAATCTTGGTAAGCTGTATTTTTCTAGAAATCTGTCCATGTCCTTATGGTGTCTACTTTATTGTCAATGAGCTTTTGTCATAGAGCGGTCTCTTAGGATGTTTTGTATTTCTGTTGTATGTATCATGAACTGACCTTTCTTTTCTGATTCTAGTTATCAGAGTTTTCATCTTTTTATGAGCCTAACCATAGTTTGTCAATTTTATTTATTTTTTTCAAAATACCATTTTCATTGATTTTCTGGACTGACTGTTTTCTGTTTCATTTATTTCTGCCCAAATTTTGATTATTTCCTTTTTTCTGCTGATTTTTGGATTTAAGTTTTCTTCTTTCTCTAGTTGATTTAAATGCATAATTTATCTGTGACTTTTCTTGTTTCTTGAAGTAGGCCTGGATTGCAATGAACTTAGTATTTGCTGCATCCTGTAATTCTGATTAACTATGACTTCATTCTAATTTGTCTCAAGTATTTTCAAGTTCCTGTTTGATTTCCTGTTTTGCCTGAGAGTCATTCAGAAACATATTGTTTATTCTGCAATTAATTTGGTATCTTCCAGCTTTCTTTTTGAGGTTCATTTTTAGTTTTAAGTCATTGTGATTAGAGAAGATGCTTGGTATGCTTTCAATTATTACAAATTTGTTGAGACAGGTTTCGTGTTCCAAAATATGATCTATCCTTGAGAATGTTTCATGTGCACTTGCAAAAAAATTGAAACCTGCAGTCATTGGATGAAGTGTTTGGTATATATCTGTGAGGTCTAACTGTTCCAGTTGGTCATTTAAAGCTTCAATTTCCCTGATAATTTTATGCCAAGTTGATGTATCCATTGTTAAGTGGATTGTTGAAGTCCCCCACTATTATTGTGCTGCTAACAATTTCTTTCTAATAATAATTGCTTAATATATCTCAATATTTCTTTATTTGGTGCATTTATGTTAACTAGCATTATGTCTTCTTACTGGATTGACCCTTTAATCATTATATAATCTCCATCTCCATCTTTTCTTAGGATTTGTAGTTGTAAGTTTATGCTATCTGATACAAGTATAGCTCTTCCTCCTTTTATTTTTTGGTTGTCATTCTATGGTAGGATTATCTTCCAACCATTAACTTTGAGCTTATGTCTATCTTTTGAAAGAAGGTGAATTTCCTGAAAGCAGCAGAAAGTTGTGCTATGCCTTTTAATTCATTTGATCACTCTGTGTCATTTGATTGATGAGTTCAATCCATTAACATTTATGGTGATTATTGACAAGTAACTTCATTGCCATTTTGTAAGCTGACTTATGGTTTTTGCTACAAACAGTGTCCTTTGTTCTTTTCTTTCTCTTTTTAGGCGGGTTTGGTGTAGTTATATTTTAACTGATTTTCCTTTATCTTTCTTCTTTGCTTTTTCCTTAGAGATGTATTTTGAGGTTACACTAGTTAGTATTAAGAATTCTGTTAATTTCCTCTATTTATTGGAAAACATAATAATCTTATATTCATTCTAACCATCCACATTTTATTCTCCTCTACTCCTCCCCAATCTTTATATTTGCTATCTTACTGTTTTTAAAAGATCCTTTTTTACACTTTATAGAACATCCTTTATTATTTCTGTAGAGCTGGTTTTGTGGTAATGAATTCCTTTAACTTTTGCTTATTAGAAAAGCTTTTTATCATTCCTTCAGCTCTGAATCTCTTAGGGCTTGGTATCACAGGTTGAAATCCTTTTCTTTCAGCATTTTGAATATATCGCGCCATTCCTTCGTGGCCTATAGCATTTCAGTTGAGAAAACTACTGACAATCTTACAAGGACTCCTTTGCATGTGACTCATTTTTCTCTGGATGTTTTTAATATTCTTTGTCTTGAGTTTTTAACATTTTTATGAAAATTTGCTTAGGTCTAGATTTCTTTGGGTTTGTTTTATTAGGAACTCTTAGCTTCCTGGTTTTCGAGGGTTGTTTCATTCTTCGGGTCAGGGAATTTTTCAATTATTATTTGTTCAAATACAATTTCTCTCCTCTTTCTCTCTCTTCAACTTCTGGGATACCTATAATGGGAATGCGGCTCTTTTTGATGTTATCCCATAAGTCTCAAATGCTATCTTCATTTCTTTGCATTCTTTTATCTCTTCAGTAATTTTCTTGAGTGCATTCCTCTTACCTCTCTTCTAGCTCACTGATTGTATTGGAAGCTTCATCTATCCCATTCTTGAATCCCTCTATTGAGTTCTTTAGTTCAATTATGATATTCTTCAGTTCTTTGATATCTTTCTTCATTTCTTCTTTGTCTTTTTTGTTGTTCTCTTTATCTTCCTCTATTGTTTTCTTGAATGTGTTTATCAATGTTTACCTAAATTCATCCTCAGGCAGCTTGCATATATCTGTTGTACTCAGATTCCCCCTTTTTTATTGATGACATTATTTTGCGAATATTTATCTGTGTCTTTGTTCTGTTTGACATTCTTTTTATATTTCTATGAGTTCAGTTTCCCCACAGTGATGGTGCCTTTTTAGGATATCAACTTACACCAGAGAATTCAGGATTTTGCTTTGGACACTGGGAAATCTTGAATTCTGTGGTGTCAACACTGGCTGTAGTTTCTGAAGTTTTTTGGTGAACACTGTGTTGGGCCCTGAGAAATCAGCCTATAGTGCTGAAGTTTGTATGGTGGATACATAGCCTTCCCTCAGCTTCACAGGTCTAAGCAATAGTGATCACCTTGCTATCCCAGAATTGCAATCAGGCTGCAGTTTTGCTTCCATCCAAGCATGATATTAGTTCATAGTTTTGATGGCTCATCCCTTTTGGGAAACTACCTTCTTCATTTAATCCTGGTGGCTGCATACCCGGTGGACAGGATATACAGTGGGAGGATCCTAAGACTAGGAAATATGGCAGTGGGTGGTGGTGGGGAATTGCCCTAGCTGCCTTTCAGTTGTGGCAACACCCAGTGTAATTTTACTACCCAGAGTCAAGTTTAGACCACTGGGGCACTTGTTCTTCTATCTCTTTGCACCAAGACCATCTTCCCTGCTTCCATATCCTGGTACTTCTGGGCATGATCATTGCTACTTTAGGTGTCTGTTTCTTCCTGTGGTTCCCTGGTTCCCCCGTGACCCAAATCTTGAATCCCAATTCTGTGGTGTAGCTCTGAACCCTGACATTTTCATCTACTCTTTGTAATTGTGATTGCTGTCACATCTCTATAGGCTCTGTGATGCTTTTCCTCAGTGTTTGCTTCTGGAGAATAGGTGAATTCCTAGTTTCTCTATGGGGAGGATCTGAATCTTGCCCTTACCAGGTTGCCATCTTGACTCCTGGATCCTGCATATTTCTCAAAGTAACATTTTTAAAGGAAAGGTACAGCCAGGAATGGTGTGAGCAGAAGCAGGCAGGAAGGAAGAGAGAGGAGGAAGAGGCATTTTGTTATTTATTTTTTCATTCAGTTGTCCTCCCTTGGACCTGGGATGTGAACCCAGATACTTGGAGTGTGAACCTGAGTCCCTGGGATCTATGTGAATTGTGTCCCTAAATGACAGCTGATAAAACTACTACTCTACCAGGGCACACCAAATATGCTTGTTATTAATAATGTTGGTTTTTCCAGTACATGAACCTAGAATATCTTTCTATTTCTTTGTATCTTATATTTCTTTAATAATGTCCTGTAGGTTACAGAATCCAGGTATTTTAATTATTTAGTTAAATGTATTACAAAGCATTTCATTATTTTTGATACAATTATAATTGATTTTTTTGCTGAGTTCCTCTCTTTGTTATCTCTATATAGAAATGCAACATATTTTTAAATATTAATTTTGCAACCTACCACTTTATTTGCTTATAAATTCTGACAGTTTATCACTGTAATTATTAGGGTTCTCTCTTTATACATATAAATACATATATATGTATATATAAATACATATATATGTATATATCTAACCATGTAATCTGCAAATAATGATTATTTGACTTCCAATTTGGATAACTTTCTTATCTAATTGCATTGGTCAGGACTTCCAACTTATATTAGATAATTGCGCTGAGAGTGAATATCCTTGCCTTGTTTCTCAAAAGAAAGGCTTTTAATTTTCTCCACTGAATATGATGGTTTCTACACAGCAATGGTAAACTATCATCAAAATGAAGCAACCCTATTGAATGGGAGAAGATATTTGTATAAAATACAGTGAAGAGGTGAGTATTATCCAAAATACATGAAGAACTCATGAATCTCAAAAATAGAAAAAAAAAATTCAACTAAAATTACCAGAAACTGAAAAAAACACCTTTAAATAAATCATATAAATGGTCAACAAGCACATGAAAAGATATCCATCATCTCATTATTAGGGAAAGGCAAACCAAAATAGAAATGAGATATCTTTTCATATCTGTAGAAAGACTATTATCCAAAACACTATAACCAACAGATGTTGGTGAGGATATAGAGAAATGAAAATCTTTTGCACTATTGGTTCAATAAATACAGTATGGATATTCCTACAAAAATGATAATTGAGATTCCATGTGATCCCATAAACACACTTCTCAATATTTACTCAAATACCCCCAAAACGTTAATGGAAAAAGATGTATGCGCTTGTTTTTCCTACACCAAACATTTTTACAATAGTCAAAAGTAGGAAACAACCTAAATGTCCCTTAACAGATGAATAGATAAAGGATACACACACACACACAATAAAATACTTCTCAGCTATTCAAAATGATGACCTCTTGCAATTTGCAGCACTATAAATTCACTTAGAGGTTACTATGCATACTGAGTTAAGTCAGAAGGAGGAAGACAAGAACTATGATTTTGCTAATGTGTGGTATATTGAGAAACCAATAAAATAAATCAAATCAAATAAAAATACTTTAAATCTATAGAATTCATTTAGTTATTACCAGAAGGGAAGGTGGGCCTGGTGGGAAAATTGTCTAGAAGGATTCAATAGTGTGGCAAATTATAGGATTCAACTGTTGATAAACAGTGTATGCACACCTAAAGTATCTTTATTATTAAGATGAAACTTCTTTTAATAATGTTTTAAGTGAAAGACATTACAAAACTGGAAGAAAATATTTTCAGACCATATATTAAATAAAGGATTTGTATTTGGAATATATGTGGGGCTAATTTTAGATGCTCAGTAGTGATACTACTGTCTACCAATGCTGTAGGTAAAGCTCTAAACCTGTACCACCTATGATGAGCTCCCACAGGCACTTATTTGACTGGAACCAACATGGTTGTACTAGCCCTTGCAATTCATATGATTGCAAGATACACCTAGGCAATAAATAACAGAGTTCACAGCAGCCCAGAAGGGAGTGGGGAAAGAATGTGAGAGAGATAGGGAGGAGGGAGAGAGAGAAGGGAGAGAGAGAGGGAGAGAGAGGGACAGATTGAGTGCGATAGAAAGAGACAGATAGGTAGACTGATGGAGAGAGGGAGATAAAGCGCTAACCTATGGTTGCCTAGGTTTTCAAGCGTTCACTTTTTATGTTATTTATATTTATTAGTATTGTTTTATTAGTTTGCAAAATTATATACATTTTGGGAAAACAGATTCACACCTTTGTCTCTGGGTGTATCACACCATATCTACCACAATGATGGATAGAATAGTATAAAAAATAATAACAATGACAATGATAACAAAGTGGAACTCCCATACACTGCTGATAGAATTATAAAATGGTATAGAAACTTTGGAAAAATATTTGGAAACTTCTCAAATAGTTAAACATTGAGATACTGAGAGGTCATATGATTCAACAACTCCATTTCTAGATATATACCTAACAGAAGTGAAAATGTACGAACAAACTGAAACTTGTTTATAACAGCATTATTCATAATAAACAATAGCAAACAACACAAATTTCTCTCAGTGGACAAATGGATAAAGAAAAGTGGCATATACATTTAAAGTGATGGTACTCAACTCTAATAATGGAATGAAGTACTAACATGGTGTTATAACATGGATAAATCCTGAACACATTATGCTAAGTGTATGAAGTCAACTACAGAAAATCACATGCTACAAAATTTCATTCATATAAAATTCCAGACTGAGATGTGACTTCAATAATCAGAAAAATCACATGGCAATTAAAATAAAATAAGTTGCAGTATGTTTTAAAATTTCAGAATGAGAAAATGTATAGAAACAGAAAATAGATTAGTGGTTACTTAGGAATTTGGGTTTGGGATACAGGGACTAGGTAGGAGACAGGTAAAGGGTATGCATGGGACTTCTTTTTGAGATGATGAAAATGTTTTGCAATTGACTAGAATGGTTGCATGTATCTCTGAATATATCCAAACCCACTGATTATACAAATTAAGCAAGCAAGTTTTATGACATTGAATTGAATTTCTGTATAGCTATTTGAAGAATTAATTGATTAATAATGGAATGAATTTGGATAACAGAGATGAATATTCAATCCTCATAAAATAACAAAATATGAATTGATATGTTATGCATGAATGAGGTATTTTATTATCATATAAAATTATGAATTAACAAATGCAAACCAGTTTAACCTCAATTACTTAAGTGTCTAAGACACAAAATTCCTAAAATAGGTCTAAGCTTCATTAGGGTTTTTGGGAGACTTAATTTCAAGAACTAGCCAGTGTTAAAAAAATAAAACACATGGAAAAATGCATTGAATTTTGTGGTTTGTAAGTGAGCAAAGGACTAGTGAGCAAGTGTGAAAATAACAAATGAGGCAAGAAACCAAGATTGAGTGAGTTCTGTTTTCATCGAGTCTACCAGAGAGTTTTGTATAAAACAATGTTTCTTTACCCTAGCTACACATGTAAACAATCAGGGGAGATTTCAGGTCAAAATCTCTGGGGTTGGGGCATTGGCACTTTTAAAGTTTGCTGTGTGAGTATAATTAACTACTAGGGTGGAAAACTATTAGGGTGGGCCAAGAGAAACTAAATATGACTAAGAAGGAACCAAGGGAGGAATGCCAACCTGGAGGGTTGATCCAGTTAGATTCTTTGGTGAGCTCGGGGTGGCGGGTGGGTGTATGGCGTCAAACACCTGGGTGAGGAAAGTAGAGTTATTCTGAAGTCAAATATGTCAGCTCTAAAAGGGACCGTAGTGATTCTCAAGTTAAACTCATACTCCCCCTTCTCTACCCACTATGTAATGAAACATGTCTATACAGAGAAGGGAAAGGACTTGCTGGAGGTCATAGTGAGTCATTAAGTAATCCCAAGTCTTCTGACTCTCTATTAATGCCCTTTATTGTGCCTTCCTGCTTCACAGTCTGAAACTAGGTTAAAAGTCAGGCAGTTTTTACATGGCCTATTAATGTATTCAGTACTTTCCCCAACTCCCTTTCCAAACCTGCCTAAGGGCTTCAAATCTTTATCTTACAAATACTGCTCTTTTGAAGTTACATTATATAATCAGTTCAGCAATAAACCTTTCAAGTTACAGGACTTTTAGTCAAAGCAAATCTATTAGCCTTGTTTTCCTGCCAAGATTCATGACTCCTGCTTGTCTCATCCAATGAGCATAATAATAAATATCCTTTGATAAATGCCAATAGCAGGCTGGACACTCTAAGGCACTTGGAAGTTGAGAACTGGTGAAAGACTTGTAACTTGAGTCCAATGCCATCCTTTTCTTACCCTGACCTTTCACCTTTTTGAAGAGCATAAACTCCCTCCACTCACACCTAATCACCCACTTCCCATGTCTATTATTGTCATGTTTGATATAGAAAGCTTATTCTACTTGTTTTATCAGTTAACTGGAACTCTGTTTCCCAACATTTTTTCTGTTTTCTCAGTGTGTAAACGTTTGTGATATTTTGCGTATGTGTTGATGCCTATTGTTAAGTTTAATTTACTGCAAATCCTTGGTGAACTAGACAAAGTCTCACTGCTTATATGACAACTTCTTTCCATGCATCTGTCTTCCCTAGATTACTGGGTTATAGTGTAGGTTATATTCCAGATTACTGCTTCTCAGATCAGTAATGCCTCCACCAGCTCAAGTTTTTCTCCCAGCCCATGAGCTGGCACTGACATACAAAGAGTAGTTAATATATTTATCATGACTCTATTTTTTCACTCCTAGAAACAGAACCCATATTTCATATTACAAGAAAAGTTTTATAGCCAGGTCTGGGTTTTCCCATGCCTGGAAGTGATGCTTCAGGAATGAATGGGCAAGAGAAAGACGCAGCTGTGGACTTTATTCTGCCACTACCTTAGAACCAGTGCTTTCAGATCATATCTCAACTCATTTTTTGCTGTCTTTGCCCTGATTATCTTTGTTGGGTTTTCTATTGATATCCCATTTCCCAGTGAAGATTCAGAGGAATATACTCTGATATTTGAAAATATTCTGTCCATTGTACACAGACACATTTTAGAAATATTAGACTGTCCCAGAGTCTTCTTTCTTGAATACTCAGAAGTCAGAGAAGTCAGAGAAGAAGGAGCTAGACATACCAGAATTCTTTGGCAGAAAGCCATAAGATTGAGATGCTAAAACAGTATGCAAAGGATTACTATAACCTTATATCTTTTGAGTATTTCCCAATTTGAGGTACAGTCAAAATATCATAAACTTTAATTGCTTTCACATTTCCAGTGGTAACTATGTCATCTGAAATTCCCATCAATTTTATTTTGCTGTAAGTCAAAACAACATGGATAGCACTTGGTGCACAGATTTGTGAGTTTGTCTCCTGATTCTGGGTAAGTTATTAAAAATTATTGAACTTTTTCTACAATTCCCACATTTTAGCAAAATAAGATACCTTGGAAAGCTATTTTTTTAAAATCAATAAAGACATTCCCTGGTGGAGTAGTGGTTGGGTGCAGTCCACATGCATGCCAGGGTCCTAGGTTTGTGTCCTGGGGTTAGCCAGAGCAGCCAGGTTGAAAAACTAAATGAAATAAATAAGGGAAGCACTTCTACCTCCTCTGTCTTCCTGCCTGCCTGCCTCTGTTTGCCTTTATTCCTGCCTGCACTTTTCTTTAAAAAATCATTGAAATAGCTTTAATGTAAAATGAGATATCTGCCATAGAACAGGAGCCAAGGTAAATGGCAATTTTCTTATTTTTGTCTTCTGCTCCCTCCCAGAAACTGTTTCTATGGTATCAGCTTCCTGAATAGTTCATTACCTGTTGATTCCTGACCCCCTAGACTCTGAGGTGGCACCATTATCATCATAATGATCAAACTAACTCTTACAGAGAGTTTACTATAGCCTCAGAAAATGAGAGGAGTGTTTTACATGTATCAGTTCATTTACACAACTACCCTATGATATAAGTTATCTTAATTTTACATGTAGGGCAACTAAAGATGCAGAAAGTTTCAATAATTTGCAGAAAGTATACAACTACTAAGTGATTAGACTTAAACTAAAATAGTCTAACTTTTGAGACCCTTTGCTGTTAACTGTTACATCAGATGTCTGATAACTCTGGACTTGGTATAAATGGAATAAACACCAACTCTAAACTCCAATTCATTAACTTCAGAGCCTGTCCATAGAAGTAGAGACCAGAGCAATTCTGTCTAAGGTCTACAACTGCTCACTGTTGTAACTTTCTTCCTCCTTTGTGTACAAGAACTTAGACTTGTGGAGAGAGCAAAATTTTGGATTGTATGACAGTGGAGCACAATGTGTAAGAACTCTCCAAATGTGTTTTCTCCCAAATACAACTGCAGTAAATATTTTGTTGCTATAGCAACCCAAATCCTTCTTTAACTTAGAAAATAGTCATCACCCCCTCTGAAAGTGTCACTCTGTCATAAGCTAGGGTAAGTGAAGCTTGCGTTCCAAGTTGAAAATGTTGCATGGAAATGCTGAATGGAAAATTCTAGAATGGATTGAGGACCTTGAATATAGAAAGGAAGGCTGCTAGGTTACAATCTAATCCTTGGTAAACCAAGCAACTATCTATTTGGGCTCCTCTCTACAGGCATCATGAGAGTCTAGGTCCTTTTTCCTATCTATATCCTCGAGGACTAATGTGTCAGATATTTGCCCCTATTCATCCAAGAATGCTGATAGAGAAGTCTGTGAAGTTGATGTAAAATGATAATTGAGTCAATATGTACAAAAATTCATTAGTCCTATTCTAATTTAATGTGCTGATGACTGATTCACTGTATGATCTTGAACAAATCCCTTTTTCTCTCTGAGTTTCTGTTTCTCTCTTTGTACGATGAAGGAGTTGTCATAAAGCATTGACTTTCTAATTATTTGAAGCAGCAATTATCTTTTTTAAAAAATGTAATCTTAGATCAAACTCTGATACACAAAACAGTGAAACAGCAGAGTTGTTCTTATGGACTGAGAATAGCAAGTTGACAGTGACAGTAGTGGGTGAGAAAAGGGAATTCTTCCCCAGAGTTTTAACTGCTTGTACTTGCATTCACACACCTAAACTAGCCCTTGAAGCAACTTGGCGGAACACAATTTGAAAATTTCTGATATAAATAGTATTGAGGTCCTTATCCACATAAAATATTCTTATAGTCAATGGTGGTAAGTAAGAAGGGGTATATGGAATCAGGGAAGAGGAAAGCTAACTCAATAATACTAAGATCGGTCTTCTCAGTCTTGCCTCCTCTCCCCCCCACAAAAAAATAGAGACTTTGGTGGATTGTTAGGTGGTGAGCGAGGTCAGTGAAGTGCTCCCCTTCTCCCCTTACCTCCCACAACCCTAACTTCTAAGAATAAGAATGAAAGAGGGAAATTCTAAGAATGGCACAGTCAGAGGTAAGAATGAACGCTTCCTGAGTCCTCTGATTCCAGCACTGGCTTGCTGTCAATCTTTGTCAGATATGTTTTTCTCCTCTGAATCTCTTTCTGCCTTTCTGACACAGAAGATCAACACCAAACAACTTCATCGGCAGAATGAGGCAATTCTGATAGAAATGTTGACTGTAAGAACAGGAAAATCATGAAATGTATGCCATGTAAAATTATTTGTCCAAGGATGCCTCCATATTAACTGTGTATAAGTGAGTTAATGACATAATATGTAGGAGTGAGAGACTTTCACCATGTCAGCCTGTGTAACTGAGTATGACTGATTGCGTGTGAAAAAGTAAAGAAAGAAATAATGGGAATGTGTGAGGGGATCTGTATGAAATAACAGGTAAAAATACATTGGTGTGAATTTTTGAGTTAGGGCTAACATATTTGGAGACAGATGAAAGTAAAAGTGTGAAATATAAAATATAAATATCTGTGGTTGTGTGAGTGAATATGGCTATTATTGGACCTGTGTAAATGTGAATGAAGAGGTTGGATTGAATCTAAGGAAAATACCATTTATATAGGTTTTAATACTTTAACATTGGAAAATTAGTATAGTTCAGCCTACTATGTAAGTAAGTTATATTACATGTGTATTTGGGCATATATGGATGAATTCTGCATGAGTATGCTAAGGTCTAATATTTGTGACAGAATGAAATGCATATTCAAGCAAATGTGTTTTTGTGTAAAATAAATGTGTATAAAATTAAATGTGTATGTTTTTGGTAGAGCATATGTGAATGTGAAGCTGCATGATCACATATATGAAAGCAAATATTTGGAAAGAACAAAAATTGAATCAGTAATCACCCATGTGAGTAAAAATGTGTATTGTTTGTGTAAAGAGAGAGAGAGAGAGAGAGATTGAATATAGAGAATATACCTAGTTTTTGGTTAGGTAAGGTTACCTAGACTTAGGCTGTATATTAGTGAATAGATACCTTCCCCTCAACTCAAAACTTTCAAAGAAAAACAAAAACAAAAACAGATGCAAAATCAAGATTTACAAGCTGAAAATTTCCATCTCAAAAGGGGAAACTTCAAAATTGCTTTCTCCTTGCTTTCAGCTTCATGCTTACCCATTTTCAGCTGAGAAGAGGAATAAAAACCTAGCTCCACTCAGAGAATAATTGGGAACATTTTGCTGCACACAAATTCTGACATGTGAGATTGAAACTTGATGAGGATTGTAGCCTGCAAGACAAAAGGCTCCTCAGCTACCTTATGTGTTCTCTTTAAAAGTAGCCCTGAGTGGCTGAAATATCGCTTGCTACCACAAGCAGTATGAAATTTCACACCAGTTGGTATTGCATAACTATCTCTATAGCAACCAGAGCCCATAAACATGCAGTATCACTGTTGGCTGGTTTTAGGGTCCTCACTACCCCTCCCCTCCAGCCCTTTCTAGATTGTTTTCTTTTTATCCTCCTTCTATTCCTTTGCCTGTCAAAAGTCAGAAAATGAAATGTTGAGTAAAATGAGTGGAAATTGAAGGTTTTTACCCAGTAGGCGCACATGAGACAAGTCTTCTCTAGGAATAGTGTGGTGCAGTTTGCCTTCCAGCCAGTTCTCACCAGGGAAATTATTGCCTCCCACCAATATACCACAACCCACAGACAAACACTCTACTTGTAGTGGCTACTGTTGAAAGTAGATTAGTCAGGCTAAAGAGAAAGCAAACAGAAGGTCTAAAAGAAATCCTGAAAATGTGGCCTCTTTGAACTCCTTTAGAATATTCCTAGGAGCTCTGGGGTCAATAAGAGCATGGTGGAAACAGCGGTAGCAAATATTTCTGAGTTTAGAGAAAGAAGATTGGAAAAATAAGGGCATAATATTTTTTAGGCACTCTATTTTCCCCAAAATTTGGGGCTGGACTATATTTCCACCTTGGTCAAGAGAGAGGATCTAAGATAAAAGATGCAATGCTAGGTATTAGAATTTGTGGATTCTAAGCCTGAGATCTATATTAGTAGTTGTATAATCTCAGAAAATGAACAGAAACTCAGGATCGCTGGATTTGTGAAAAGGCACATATAAATATGGCCCATTTTGGTTTGAGTGGGCTACTCTGAGAGAATTATTCTTTGCATTGAACTGAAATTTCTGTAACCTTAGCTGTTCATTTTACTCTGTGAGAAGCCCTTCAGAAATCTTCCAAAAGAAGACTGTATTTCATGAGTCTTCTTTTCTTTCAGCTAAGCATCCCTATTTATTTCAACTGTTTCTCATGAGTCTTGAGTCTCATGAGTTTCATGAGTCCCTCTTTAGCCTGCACAAATCCTCTTCACTGTTCAAAAACTGATTTTCTGTTTCATCGATATGGGGTCCAGAGCTTGACACAACCTTCCAGGTAAAGACTGACCAATTAGTTAGGAGATAAATTTCAGGAATAGTACTACAGCTGGGAAGTGCATGAAGCATTAAAACGGAGACAAGGACTCAGGAATATGTTTCTCTCCTATGATCAGTGTCTTTATACTGGAAAAAGTTCATTAAATGTTTTGTACTATTATTCCAAGTCCAGTATACATCCTAGGAGGGCAATGACTGAATACAAGTTCCTGGGGGAGAGAACTAAGGTGTCATGAGGAAGAATCAGAATGGGTGGTGCAAGCCAGGGATGACTTAAAAGAGCAATGGTGACATGACATTGAGAACTCATTACAATATTCAACAAGAAACTTTAAAACTGACTCACCACCTATCAGTCCTCACCTACCACTGCACTTTCCCTTGCTCACTCCACTAATTCTGGGTATTTTTGCTGTTCTTCGAACAATTCAGGTACACTATGGCATTTGAGTAGTAACACTAGGATTGTGGTATGTATTAGAGTTGGTATTTTTAGCTCAAAGGAAAAAAAACATTGTCTTGCATACAGCCTGATTCATTTCAGATCCTGGGTCTTTAGGACCATTGTGCAGAGTTCCTTAAAGTTGTGGTTGACTTACATCTTCCACAGAAACCAGGAGGCCTGGGTTATGTGAATCAAGTGATTTACATTTTCCAGCTACTATCTTTGGGCCTGACTCTATGCTTGGCATTTAGAGAGACTGTGGCAAACAAATTAGACCTGGTCTTAATCCTCATAAGCCTTCTAAGAGTTATACTTCTAAATCAGCTACTCAGAGTGTACTCAAGGGCAATACTCCTCTCTATCCTAACTTTTCTCACTTGTGAAATGGGTGGCATCTAGTATATATAGAGAGAAGCTGTTTCAGCTCCACAGCACTGAACTTTGGGGAAAAAAGGTAATATTTGTGCTCGAGTGATCAAAGGTGCTGTATCCTGATTGCTTAGAAACCCAATGTCATCAAAGTTAGATGATATGGCTAGGATCCTGTGGGGAAAATGGTGACAGTGCCTTGAGCTACTACTCAAAATTCATTCTATAGCACACACACATACAAAGCAATCTGTTTGACAATGCTTGCTTAAACACACTGTGTTCACAAGAAGACAAATAGGATGAAAGGAAATAAAATGTTAATATATTTGATAACTAAATAATATTTAAATAATAGACAGTAACTTGTCATATCTAAATGAACAACCGCAAAGTGAATTTTCTTGCAGTTCTACTTTTGCTCCTGGAGGAGCATCTGAAGGTTTAAAAAGTTAAACATTATCTACTATAATGGAATTCTCTTTATGCTGAAAGAGTAGTGTTCCCTGGATGTGATTAGTTGGGTTGGGCTGGGAGTAGGTCTAAGGGAAGAAAATCAAAATTGTTTATTGGGAAAAATGCCTCTAGAATGAAGAAAACAATTCTGAGATTTTGAAGGGCCAGAAATAACAAAACCAAAGTAAAATCTCTTTGTACAGATAAGGAGGATTTTAGAGGAGAAAAGCTTATGCAAATTTACTAGACTCATTTTAGTGGCAAAGCTTACACTAGAATCTGTGCCTTTCCATGACACTAGTCTACACACAAGTAAATTCAACTGAATAGAATATATCTAGCAGCTAGGAGCATGAACTACTCTGAAAGCAGATGCTCTGGTTTGAATTAGTATTTGCCACTTACTAACTGTGACCCTGAGTAAGTTTATGTCTCTGTTCTTTTATGCCTTCACCTATAGAATAGGGATAGTAATATAAACTTCTTATAATATTGTCAGGAGGATTAACTGGTTAATATTTATAAAGCACTTGAGGCAGTTCTTATCACATAGTAAACACTATAAGTATTTTTGAGTGTAATAAACATGATTTTCACATAGCCGTAAGCAAATCCAATAGCCCAATCAGCCAAGAGAAGAGTAAGATTTTCCTAGAAATTCGCACCTCTCCATTCTGATGCTTTCCTTTTATCTAGCTACACTTCAAGTCCCTATACTCTATCAAGTGCCACACTCCTCTGCAGGTTCCCAGTGGCCTGGTACTCTCTCCCTCCCACTTCTCAGATGGCAAGAAGTGATTACTCCAAATAACTTTCACACTCATTTCTTTATCAGATCAACATGACAGATCAGGGATAAATAAATGTTTTTGTCTTTTTTTTACTTCCACTTTGAAAATGAGGCCCAGAAACTTTATAATTGGTACGACTGTCTACTTAATAGTGCCATCATTCTAATCCATTATTTTCTTGCTATGTGACCTCAGATCAAAGCTTTCTCATTTTTGTGCCTCCATTTCATCATATACTTAATGAAGTGGTGAATGAGATGATCATAGAAACAATATGATTCAAATGTGTGTTTACAGTGGATCGGGAACTGACTTCCTGTTAAGTTACTCCTTGAATTTTCCTTGATACCGACTTTTTATAAACAAGTAAAGACTTTTGAGTTTGGTGACTACTTTTGGCTCATTTCCCCTTATATACTCTTTCTCTTTTCCTTTATCCAGCACCATGGGCTTAAGTGGTAAGTAGGACATGGCACTTGCTTTGTTGTATTAAAGGTATAATCTGAAACCATAAAAAGTCAGAGCAGAGAGCCTTTGGTGACATTTTTAGATCACTGGCTCTGAACCTGGAAGGTATATACTAAGGGGTTTTCCCTAGTATAGTGGAGATATATGGTCTATAGGGTCACTCTCTGCTAGAGAATAGGCCTTGCTAGATTTGAAATAAAAATTTAAATAAACAAACATTTGTTAGAGAATGGAATACAAAAGGTATAGATGAGATTTTTAAGGTAAAGCAAATCTATGAAGAATTTGTACTATGACTTAGATTGGAAAAAGTCTGAGATGCAACCTTCTAAATTGTCATAATGCAATTAGT
Source organism: Solenodon paradoxus (assembly GCA_004363575.1). Taxonomy (NCBI): domain Eukaryota; kingdom Metazoa; phylum Chordata; class Mammalia; order Eulipotyphla; family Solenodontidae; genus Solenodon; species Solenodon paradoxus. The sequence goes on from RJWH01003121.1 coordinate 164,440, forward strand.
GTAACAAATATCCAAAGAGAGGAAGAGTTTTCCTTCGGGTCACAAAGAAACATTAAAAATAGATAAATACATGCCTTGAATCTGACCTACTAGCTTCCTGGATAATAATGCTTTCCTTTATCTGATCCTTCCAGACACAAGCCATAGAGGACATGAGTGAGACAAGGAGGGTCTGTGTGAGTGAAGAAGCACTCCATTGATATGGACAAGTTGTTTTACTTCTATAGTCTTCAGCTTCTTTATTTATAAGAAGTTGATATGAGAGTACAAATGTATAGATAACAATTTTATTTCTGCATTTGGAATGCCCAGGTGTGAATTCTAGTCCTGTGACTAAGCACTATTTGACCTTCGCAAGTTACTTAACCTTCAATCTCAAACCTAACCCAAACCTTTCAATCTCATGTAAAATTCAGGATAAAATAACACCTATCTCACAGGGTTGCTGTAAGAATTTAATATTAATATAGACAAAGCCTTCACAGTGTTAATTATTGTTAAAACTCAGAATTAGGTCTACAGCACAGATACTACTTGAGAAACCTCTCTGGGACCCCAAATGTAAAGAACATAGTTTATAACCCACATGTCATTGGAAAGGTGGTCCATATCTGGGTTTCTTTCTTTCTTTTTTAATGGGATGTGTGATAAACTGAGAACCATTCAGAAAAATCATCCAGACTAATGTGTCTAAAGAGATTGTCAGTCATGTATTAGTTGGTGAAATGACCATGTTAATGTTTTAAATGGTCACAGAAATATGTGCCAAAAATTTTTTTAGGGAGACTGAATTCCCTCAGGGAAAGCATCTGAACCTTTAAGATGATTATTGCAAGTGCTTTCAAACAGTGATAAATGGATAAATAAACAGTCTCTCAGACAGAGAGATTTATTATTCTTGGTAGTAGAAAAGCTTAAAGACAGTAAAGGAATAATTATCGAATTCAGGGACTTTGACACTACCCTTTCTAGGCAGTATAGCCCTCACTAAGACCTTCAGGTTTTAGCTATCTGGTTGACCATTTGCATGGTCTAACCAAGTCCTTTGGAACTTTTCCCATTTCTCTTTATTGGTGCTAATTACAACTCCTATTTACTAATATGAGGCAAAATTTAAGTATATCTCCCAAAGCCTTGATCTCATAATGTGCTGACAACCAAAGGTTGTCAATATTTATTTCAGGTGTACTCCAAGCAATGTCCAACTGTGAGCTATATTTTTGAGGAAAAAGAAAGAGATGGGGGAGAAGGGGGAAAGAGAGAGAGAGAAAGAGGGAGAGAGAGAGAGGAGAAAATAAAAAGAAACTACATAACGACATAAAGCAAAGTAGACTTGATTTTTGCCTTCAAGCATCTAAACTAAAATTAAGAGGACTGAACAAACAACCTGGAATCATTTTATTCTTTAGTAGCTCAGAGCTAAGCAGCACTCTGATTTTAGGAACTCAGATGAGACAGATGCTGAGTAAACAGTGGAATTATAGCTGACTATAGGAAAAGACAAGTATAGAGGCAAGTCTGGAGTGATATTAGTATTTGGGAATACGAGAGATCATAGCTATGCCTGGAACAGAATGTAAAGATCATGAGTTGTTGACATTGGACTTCATGGAGAAAACAATCACTGGCTATGGCATAGGAAGACTGGAATGTCCAGTAGAAAAAAATTGGACTTGTGAAACTGAAACAAGGAACCCGCCCAGTAAAACCTTGGCTGGAGGTGTTTCTGTTAATCTGCTGAAATCTAGGAAGAATTTAAATGTCAAATAAGGTAGCTTAAGACATTTAGGGTGTGACCTCTGCTTCTGTAAACCACTTATGATAATCTCTTGTTAAACTGCTTACACACATAACCTGGGACACCCGGAAAATCTAAGTTATAAATAAGCTGCATTATTTGGGCTCAGGGCTGCTCGATTTGGGTTGGTCTTTCCCCCTTGTAGCTGCTGGCTAATAAACTCCTCTCAAACTAACCTCTGGTCTGTGTCTCTGATCTCGCCTGGGAGAAAACATTGCAACAAAACTTATGACCATATAGAGAATAGATAAGGCAGTAGAGGCGCTGTTGAAGGAAGCAACACTAGCAGGAGGATTTAAATAGTGATACAGGTAGGGACCACTTAAAGGCTGCCTTGGATAGAGGGGTCCACTTGCCATTGACATTCAGCTAGTGCTTGTAACTTTAGTCGTAATTCCTTTATCTTTTCTTTTTGCTGGTCAAGGTCTATCCTTAAACACTCAGCACCTAGCTTAGCATTCTACTCATACTAAATATTTAAAATATGTTTATAGACACAAAAACAATTTAAATGGCGAAACCAAAAGTGACTTTAGGGGCCAATAACTGTTGGGAGAAAGCAGAAGTTTGTGATTCTCTATCTCTACTCTCTCCAGAGATTTCCCATACCTCAAATAATATGCACAACCCCTACTCCTATAAGTTTACTAGGCATGCTTAATTTTCCTCATTTATTCAGAAAAGTAGATTAACTTACCCAAGTTTATTTAAGCAAACAAATAGGTTTGATTTCTTATTACAGATCCATTGGTCTTTCTAAATTGCTGATCTAAATGGAAACACAAGTGCCAAGAGTCACCTCTAATTCTTTGCATTCTAATGCATTGCTTTGTTTCATTGTCTATAAAATATCTAAATTTTCTCTTTCCTCATCTACAGAGATTATGAGTAAATATAATTAGCAGAGATGAAGAGGTAGGAACATTGGTCTCTTATCTTAAGGTGGGAACTTCCAAGGACAGCAGCAAATAAATAAAATCAAAATGATGAATTAACTTTTTTTTCTGTTAAATAAATACTTACCCAGGGGTATTATCACTAGATAAGCAGATGCTGAAAACAATGCTTTAATGAAAGCTTACTTAACTAGGACTTCCTTTCAGTCATTGTACTTTGTGTCTGGCTCTCCTTTCTCATGAGAGTAGGTGATATGTGCTCATCACAAATCTCTGAGGACAAAAGACACAGCATGAAGTTCAGCCAACCTCTCTTTTCATGCAGTCACTCCAGAATCCACACAGTGAATAGCCATGTTCCTCACATCCCAAGCTGAGTAAATTGAATTTCCAGCTCCACAAAAGTTTTGCACCCTCTCCCTCAGAAGATCTTCAGAGGCACTAGGATCTAAGTTCAAAAACCCATTTTCAATACTACAATCTTGAGTAAGTGATCATTTTATAAATCTCAATTGAGAATTAATAGATTACAACTAAATGCTCTTTCTATAAGTTTACATTGGTTTAAATTCTGTGTGAGTTTAGGAAAATTGCTTTACCTCTATATGAGTGAATTTCATAATCTGCAGGTGAGTATCACAATAGGATAAATCTTGTGGGAATGCTAAAATGATTCAATGAGATGATCTGCGTTTGGAGCCAATCTTAATGTTTTGAACATAGCAGTTGTCAATAAATGTTAACTATTGCTACTACTGATAAAAATTAAGCAGAGAACAAAAGAAATGTTATGAAAAGAGCACTGTATTAAAAAAATATGGGATTAAGACCCATAACTGTTACTGGATGAGGCACTGATATACCCTTTATCTCTCTCAACCTCAAGTTCTTCACTCATTGAGTAAGACCATTAATAGTGTCTATATTACACAATAATGCTGCAAGAATGATATAATACCAATAGTTATTAAAATGTTTTCATTGAAATCTTGTCAGTTAAAATTCTTGGCATTCCTACTATGTACTAATCTATGGGTTTGGTGTTGGGAAGAAAATATTTTTTTATGATTATGGTCTCTACATTCAATATATCTGGTCTAACTTAGAAAAAACAGTCCTTAAAATAAATAGATTAAATTTAAAAGGTTAGACATCACTACAGGAATGTATACAAGGTCGGAAGACCCTTAAAAGGGGTGCAGTGTATTTTGAGGTTGAAGGAGGAAAATCAAAGTACTAGTAGTTAAGAGAGACTTTAAGGAGGAGGTGATACCTGAGATAACTTTTAAAAAGAGAAGAGGAAAATTCTAAATAAACATAATAAGAAAGGGCATTATAGGCCAAGCCTAAGACACAGAGATGTACAATGACTTGGAAGGTTTAGAAAATGTTGTAGCTATTTCATTCCAGGGGGAGGCATTTTTAGGAGGATCAGTGAGAAATGAGGCTGGAGAAATTAGATAGGGGATTGCTTAAGAAGACTGGTTTTTAATTATTATTAAACAACATTTATATAAAAGCTATGATTAAGCTACTAATATAAGCACTTTAGAATATTAATTAATTTAATCTTAAAAAAGAGACCTGTAAATTTAGTACTATTATTTATGTGTTCAGAGATTAAGTTGTCCAACATCTACACAAACAACAAGCATCAGAACCAGAATTTCTACTCATTAAGTCTGATTCTAGAGTCCATATAGAGAAGAGGACTAATTATCTCTTCATTTTAACATCATCTAGGCCACATACCCTCAGATGGTTCTGAGACATGGTTTGACTATTTATCATTCAGAGCTCAGATATGTTCTATGGTATCTGTCATTCTGGTTCTTCTGGATCTCCAGGGATTGATCTTTTCCTTGGCACTGACAATGATAAAATAATACACTCTCTGATTGACTGTCTGATCTGAAAAAATGATTGCCTGTTGATACTGACTATATACTAGGCATTTTCTTACTTATGTCTCATCAGATTATGTCATTTACCCTGTGAGTACTGATAGAGGGCTATGGGTGATGCTAGCAGCAAGTGAGCCTTGGAAGAGTCAGAATTTTCTCTGAATCCATTCACTCACTTACAAATAGTATCTGCATTCCTACCCAAAATTGTCTAGATGCCAAAAGTAGAGGAAAGATACAGTTTGGCATATCTCTTTTAGGGTTATTTTTCTGCCTAAGCTGTCAACATAGCAATAACCAATACTTTTACTGACCCTCATAATCCCTAAAACCTTACACATATATAATTCATTTAATTGTTTCTTCCTTGTAAAGTCTTTAAAGTCAGTATTTGTGTTCTTTTTTTTCAAATGGGGGCACTAAAACCCAGAGAGGGAAAATTTACATATCCGAAGTCACACAACTAGTGGGTATCAAGCACTCACTATACAAACTCATTACAAGTATCCAAAAGCTTCTGTTCATTTTATTAAGATGATCATTAAACCCCAGCAAAAACTCTCAGAACACAATATGATGACTGCCAGGGGAGTGAGAGGGGGCAGGGTAGGAAAGAGAAGAAAAGGTGGTGGTAAAGGACACTGGAACTCTAATGGAGGGTGTGGTATATGAAATACAGTCTGAGATACAATGTCAATACTCAAAAATGAATGTAGCGTTGTGAACAAAATGGTAATGAATATCAATAATTTGAAAATATCATCATTAAAATCACCTGAATTAAGGAAATCTGGCCCAGGATTCTGAGATAAGAAGCAAGAATGGGCAGGTTTCATTTTCATGAGGTGCTTGGAATTGAAAAGTGACCTGTTAGAGGAAACACTCAGAGATCCTTAGAGGAAAGACTTGTGGGCTCCAGGTCATGTGGATTCTCTCCACCCTTCTTATATCTCTGTCAATATTTCAGTCTATTATATAAAAATTTGGATTTCTCTGAAAAATGTTCTTCTGTCCCTTTATTCTCATTCACACTATGAGTCACTCTTTATCACCACTGCTCCCCAGACAGGCCCTCTTTCATCTTTTGCTAGTTCTAATTACAACCCTCAGCTTCAGGTCAACTTCCGGGCAACTACTTGAATACTAATCTGATATTTCTGCTTCTTTGCCTGGATGCTGCCTTTCAAGCTCCCACGCCTAAGCATTCTTCTGTCTGGAGAGAGACACTTTAAAAAGCTTAACTTTCATTTTCTACTACCTTTTTTTGCATCAGAGTTTTCTTTTTTCTTTAAGGTCTCCTTCACTTCAAGTTTATGCAAATATTTTTTTCTGACAAAGAGATAAAAATAAATGTCAAAAGACAAAGAATAAACTGGAAATTTTTTGCATCTCATATGACAGATTAGGGTAAGTGTCCTTATTAGACTTAACTTTATTCATTTCAAAATATTTTACTTTTTTTAATTTTCATGTAGTAGAGTTTTTTGTTCCTTGTTCAATGGTCATGGACCTAATGAACAAAGCAAGTTACTTCTATCCAGATGAGGATGAAATGAGATGTGTCTGGAAGGGGAGCTGTTAGGAATAGAGAGCTACAAAGGAACAATTAGCTTTCAGAAACTCATAGAAGTCAAATAAATTACACATCCAGTAAGCAGAGCTCAATTTGTAAGACAAAAATCGGCCGCCGTTTTTCCTCTGCCATACCAGCCACCATTTTTCCACTGCCAAGAAAATCATTGGAATACAGAAAAGGGAGGAGGGAACTTTTAATAGCCATGACAACTGCTGAGCTAATAAGATACAAACTTCCCTAATTCTTTGCAATCAGATCTTATGTATAAGTGGAAAATTTGCAATTAACTTGAGTTCTGGCTTGCCACTCCCACATTAATTTGCACCTTTTGTCTCCCTAAACCTATGTAAGTGTATCTCCATCTTCATTCAGTGCTCAGCTTACTTTGGGAAAGGATTTCAGATGGGCCTGTGCGTGTAATAAATCTGCCTATAATATTTCCAAAAGAACACACATTTGGATTTTGTCAGCTAGGAGAGCTGTAACAAGCTGAGATCTAAAAATATGTAGATGAATTAGAGAAAAAAGGTAAGAACACCTGGACATTACTAAAGGCCAAGTGACTTAGTAGTCAGCCTCCAGATACTAGCAGCAACATCAAATTCCTGAAGCCCTCCATGATATTAAAAAAGACTATGGGTCAAAATTAATAGGACACAAGATAATGGGTACCAGGGAGATGGGAGATGGGAGGGAAGGAGGGAGAGAGCAAGATGGTAGTAAAGGACATTAGAACACCAGTGGCAGGTGTGGTATAGACTGAGAAGCAATTTCAATTTTAAAACAAGTGTGGTTTTGCAAGCAAATTAAATTATAGTAAAATTATTTAAAAAGGATATGGGCCCCAAGGAAGCCCAACAGCTTCCATTTGTGTTGTATCACACATATCAAGACAGTAAACACAAATAACTGACTGCAAATTGCTCCTCTTCTCCCTAGTAATCCATCTCAAATACAACACTATCTACACTCTTCTATTCAATAAATATCACTGGCTCCCAGTGCCTCACATATAAATTTTAATGTACTCATTCTGTTCTTTGACATCTTCAATAATATGCTCTCTGGTTCCACTCAACAGTAAACAGTAACTTGGTTATAATCTAGAAGTGTGTAGTGATTATGAGTGGAATATCAGAAATCATAACCCTGTGATAGAATCCTAGCCATCAGTTTCCTTATCTATAAATTGGAGGCAAAATAGTGCTTGTTTAAAAGGTTATTTGTGAGAATAAAATGAGATACCATATGCAAAAAATTTGCCATAGCAGTCGGCTCAATTATACTAGTTGTTTAATATCATTATTACTATTATTATTCCACTTGCCAAAAAATAATTTCTGTGAACACATAAATCTCACCTAGCAAGAATCAATCATGATCTTTTTTCCAGTTAAAGGCAAACCACTTTTATAAAACTAAGACATTTTGTAAAGTTTAAAGGTTTCCAGACATCTAAACAACTCCATGTTCACACACACATCTACACAGATACATGCAGACACAAAAATACAAACATGCACACACACATAAATGCTTACAGACATATGCAGTACTGCATGAAATAATCTACAGAATCCATCTTCTTTTCCCACATACATATATTATATTATATTATATTATATTATATTATATTATATTCTTAGACAAATATATTTGCTGAGAGTTAAGGTATTTTATTTTTAGAAAAACTTCAAATTTTATTCTGAATGTAAAAACAAAATCTTACTTCTCTGCTGAGTAGGTAGACTCAGACACTGCTCACTGCCTATCCCTTTGTAATAAATAAGAATATAATGAAAGGATAGAAAATTGTTGCAGACAAAACTTCCAGGAAGGAGCTGTGTGAAGGTACTCCCCATGGAGATAATGAACCAGGTGAGATGTCAGTATTTACTTTTTATCTAGGTATCTTATAAGATTTTTTTAAGGAAGCCCAAATAGATAGATAGTACCTATTGCAGGAAGAAGCAAATTGAGAGGGAGGCTACTGGAGCTGAATGTCCTGACCTGCATATGGGCAGAAAGTGCCTCAAACTTGACCTAAACCTAAAAAAACAATTTAACTATGATCTTCCTGGAATCAGAGAGAGGAACCTGGCTCTCTAGTAAAGGAAGAGGAGCCAGAAACAGTTTCTTGTAAATACAGAAGGGGAAACAATTGCTCAAAGGATTAACTTTTCCAGGAATTTTTACGTGAGTCTCATAACATACTGAAGTCTCATAACCCCTATACTTACCTCTTCTATGGCATTCTGAATTCTGCATTATAATATTCTATCTGCTTTGTTTATCATCTAACCTCAGTGCTTAGAATATTGCCTGGCATAAATGAGTATTGTAAATAAAACTGTACATATAGCTGGTGACAGTTCATCTGATTATTTATTTTTCTACTCTTCCACATAACAGATTATGTATTTCCATGGTGTTCCTTATTCTCAGCACCAGCACAGGGTTTAGCACATGTTAGGTATCCATTGTTTATGGAATCAAAATGACTTAGTTCCCTTGCTGTCTTTTGAGGACTTCTTTACATCTTTGCTTATTTGAAAAATCAGGATAATAATTTACCCATTTTCTTAGATTCTTAGACTAAATAAATTTCTGGAATAATGCCCAGTGATTAGAAAAAATATTAGCAGTACTACTACTACTACTACTACTACTACTACTACCCCCACCACCACCACTACTACAGCTTCCAGATCTGATGATGGGTACAGGCACCTCAAATTACACGAGGTCAAAATAGACCCTGGGACTGAAGGAATAGTTGTGTATATGTATTTATTTCTACTTGGTCCATCACAGTGTCTCTGCTATACTGACTCTGTGAAGTATTAAATCTGAAGTTGAACTTGGAGAACATTCACTCAAGACTGGAAGTTCTCTGAGGATGGTTCCAACTCGCATTCATTCCTGGAATGTGACCCAGAGTTAGAATCTTGGGGAGTGTTTTCCAAAATTATCTGAATGGTAGCTATGGATGACCAGTTATGATATGGAAGCATCCTACTTTTGCTGGAATTGTTTCCCTCTTCCATTTCCTCACTTCTCCTACTGTCTAAGTCAATGATGGAAGATATGGGAATTCCATATCAGGAAAATGAGAACATAGGAAACTTCTTGCTGTGCTGAGTTATCAATTTTAAAATAACTGAGGTCCTTATCCTATCTTCTCAGATTACTTTCACTTTATTTTCTCTCACCTAACACTGAAAGGGCTTAGATTTGGAGTTTGCTATGGTCATACTAGAAGGAGCGCTAGGTTTAGAGGCAGGGATATAGAGGATTCATCATGGTGCTAACACAGATCCATTGTGTAATCTAATTTCAGGTCCTTCCCTAAATATAAGAATATAGATTCTTCACATTATATTCACCTTTTGCAGTTTACATTCTCTCCCGAAACTGTATGCATTTTTGAAGAGTTCAAAGTAGAGATTATTATTCAAATCATAGAAGAGTTTATATTCTTTATATGATTCTGAGGATCTAGAAGTCTTGCTCATTAGTCCCTTTGTGGGAAAACAAAACAATAATATAAACAAAAACAAAACATAGTTATCTCTGTTTTTAAAAAGAGTATCCCCTCTTTGACACGACATCTTAAATTCTGTAGTTCAAATAAACCTTATGAATGAAGGTCATAAGATTATAGTCTACTAACCCTCTTTCTGCAATCTTAGTTCCCCAAGAAGGCTTTGCTAAATACTAACAGGAGGAAAAAGAAGAAATGGGACATAGGTTTAGACTTGAGTCGATCATTAATTGTGACATGTACAGGGTGTGAGTGAGTTCATTTTTAAGACCTCTTGGAGAAAAGCATACATTCGTATATAGTACACATCAACTGATTACTGATTGATAATGGTGTGCCAGTCACTGTATATGACTTCATTAAATTTTACATGATTTTGAAGTACAAGCTCTCATACCCCTCTTTTACTGTAGGAAAAAAAATGAGGCTCAAAGGAATGAAATAATTTATTCAAAGCTACTCAATCAGCAAATAGTAGAACCAAGATTTAAATTCAGGTTTTTCTTATTCTAGAGCCCTTGTACATAATCACTGTGCAGTTCAAGGAAATATTTACTTCACTTTTCATGCAAAAAGCCATGAAGTCCATAGCGTGTTACAAATAGGATAAAATGAAGAACAAAGAGAAGGTGAGTTAGATTGTTGTGGCAAACATAAGTAATTGTTGAGCTTCCTGGGATTAATTGTAAAATTAGTGCCATCAGTAACTTTTGTGCAGAAGCTAAGTTTTTTACAGTACTAAATTATAAACAAAAATAATGTTGAAAATCAATAAGAAAAAATTGGCCTTAAATGACATGTTAGATCAAATGGGCTTTATATATGTGTGTGTATGTGTGTGTAAATACACATATATATAAAGTTCATTTGCTGATTTCTCCTGTGTATAATCCTTTATAGATTATAAAGTGAAGACGCATTTATTCTCTCACTTAATTGTCACAATAATCCTGGAAATTTAGTACTATAGCCCTTTTTTTAATATTGAGACCCTCGGAAATGGAGCAATTTACCTGAAGTCCTAGTCTGTCTAACTTTAAGGTCTGTACACCTTCCAAACTCTATTGTCTTCCTTACATTTCTTCCACTGTCAAGAAAAAAAAAGTACGTATCAATTTTGTCTAGTGGATCAGACAAGAATTCATTAAGGAGTTATCTTTTAACGTGAGGAGTATGTTATTAAGGAGAACTTGTGGAATGGCTTTTGAGAACTAAGTAACTGAGTCCTAAGGTTAAGGTGGAGAGTTTACTCATAGGGGAAGGAACTAAGACTGGTCAGTCTGGGTCTTAAGGTCAACAAATGACTAGTCTTGACTGTCAAAGACTAAGTTATTTGGAAGACCAGTAGAACTTTAAAGATTTCATAGCTTAATATATTCCTATATCATATTAAGGATTTTAACACTGAGACTTAAAGTAGGACCTATAATTCAGGTCTCTGAACTCCTAAACTTAGTTCCTTCACTTGTCTCAATCACTGGCTTCCCTTTGTTGCTTTTCTATGGTGCAGAGCTGCCTGAAATCTTACTTTGTTGATTGAATCTCCTCATCTAGCTATCCACCCCCATCAAAGCTGTTACCATGGATCCTTGTGTTCCCTGAGGAGTATTTACTCTTCAAGAGCACTCTTACAAACCTGCCCTGGATTGTTAATGGCCTTGCAATAGAAAGGCAGAAAAACACAATTCAGAGTCCATGAGAATAATCCCATACCAGATTCTATGCTGGGAAAGTTCATGTGGTTATGTCTCAAAATCCTGTTAGGTTAAGGATTTCTCTCCACAATTTAAAGAAGAAACTGAGTTTTCAAATTATAAAGTGACTTGCTTAAGCCCTGATATCTCATAATATAAACAAAGTTTGAGCTAAGTTTATCTGATTCCAAAACTCTTTCAGAATTCGTCCTCTCCCATCCTTATCAATCATAAAAGGGAGGTCCCAGAATGTTGCTCAGTGACTTACTGATTATTTAGAATTGAAATAAATTATGAGA